>JAQJVL010006534.1:0-28550 GCA_035578905.1 Stictocephala bisonia | reverse complement strand
GCAGAAAGCACGCACGCACGCACGCACGCACCGCACGCACGCACGCACGCACGCACGCACGCACGCACGCACGCACGCACGCACGCACGCACGCACGCACGCACGCACGCACGCACGCACGCACGCACGCACGCACGCACGCACGCACGCAGCACGCACACACACACACACACACACACACACACACACACACACACACACACACACACACAACCACACACACACACACACACACACACACACACACACACACACACACACACACACACACACACACACACACACACACACACACACCACACACACACACACACACACACACACACACACACACACACACACACACACACACACACACACACACACACACCACACACACACACACACACACACACACACACACACACACACACACACACACACACACACACACACACACACACACACACACACACACACACACACACACACACACATTCATACCTCGATGTGTAGAAATTATGTACATTCGAGTATGAAGGATATTTATTGAGATGATATATGAAAGATATATTTAATAGATCTATCATCGTTGTTTTCTTCGTATAATTTATAATTTCACATTGCAAAATTCAAGAGAAATTAACTGTCGCAAACCGGATTTGGAAAGGTTGATCCTTTCCAGAGTAGCGGCCATTTGAATGTCAAAGCAACTAATTTGGTCAATATTATTTCTCCTCGATTTCACGGTTTCAACTAAATTATACTGATAAAAAAACACTTTATGGAACACAAATATTCTAAAAAATAAATTATATATCTAGAATTAAATTAGCAAATATAGAAGAAAATATAGTCCTTTTAGGTTAGACTAGTTAGATACAGGACTGCAGATCTTTCCTATTAGATAATAAGGTTAGATGCCATGAAATTATGACAAAGGTTTGGCAAAGAATCTAGTAGATTAAGTCAAATTAGTTGCCAACAGCAAAAAAAATAACTATGAATGTGGGTTGCACTTTATTATAAACTTAAATTTCATTCATATATTATATGTACTCACTAATAACAATCTAAGCTTCAGTGCTTGGTATAACCAGTTTGTTATGGGTACATCAAACAGCTGTCAATCTTTCATGCATCCCATTGAATCTAATCTTGTGTCTGATTTGAATGGTTTTAAGGAAAATCAGAGTAGTATTGTAACAACACCTGTAACACCTGGGGCTACAATTACAATTATCCAGGTGAATTTCTTTAAAATATGTAGAAATTGTAGTTATAGGTGTTTCATGAAGAATGAGTTACAAACTTGTAGCTACAACTGGATTCTACAATTCTACAGGTACATTTTTACAAATCTACAGGTGAATAAATACAACTTTACAATTCTACAAGTGCCTGTAAAAAACTACTACAATTATTACCTAATTCTTTTTGACTGTAAGGTTCATTACTGAGTGAAAGAAAACATGTGGAACGAGAGTTCTTCAGATGAAGATGACCAGTAAAGACATCCTAGGGCATTTAAACCAAGAGTTAATTGCAACCTAGGCTCAGATTTTGATATAAATGAGCGATTTCGTATGCCAAATGAGAAGCTCGAAGAACTTTTACAGAGAATTGCCTTTGGATTGTCAAGAGCTAGAGCAAGAAACCATTCACTACAGTCAAAACAATTTGTGTGCACAGCATTGCACTGGCTAGGAAACGGAGGCCAATATCACGGTGTTGCATTGGGTTAGTAAATCTACAGTATGTCGTGCTCTACATTGTTGTCTCCGTTGTGAATGAAGTTCTCTTCCCTGAATTCGTATATTGGCCTTTAAATGTTGTCAATGTTGTACAATAGTATTACCAAATAGCCGATACCTTGACAATTGGTGTTGTTAATGGGACATTATTTAACATTGATGCTCCACACTTCAACAAGGCTCAGTTTGTTGATCGTCATGGTAACCACTCTATTGATGCTCCACACTTCAACGAGGCTCAGTTTGTTGATCGTCTGGTAACCACTCTATTGATGCTCTACACTTCAACAAGGCTCAGTTTGTTGATCGTCTGGTAACCACTCCATTGATGCTTAACACTTCAACGAGGCTCATTTTGTGGATCGTCATGGTAACCACTCTATTGATACTTAACATTTCAACGAGGCTCAGTATGTTGATCGCCATGGTAAATACTCTATTGATGCTCCACACTTCAACAAGGCTCAGTTTGTTGATCGTCATGGTAACCACTCTATTGATGCTCCACACTTCAACGAGGCTCAGTTTGTTGATCGTCTGGTAACCACTCTATTGATGCTCGACACTCCAACGAGGCTCAGTTTGTTGATCGTCATGGTAACCACTCTATTGATGCTCTACACTTCAACGAGGCTCAGTTTGTTGATCGTCATGGTAACCATTCCATTGATGCTCCACATTTTAACGAGGCTCAGTTTGTTGATCGTCATGGTAACCACTCTATTGATGCTCTACACTTCAACGAGGCTCAGTTTGTTGATCGTCATGGTAACCACTCCATTGAAAATTAACACTTCAACGAGGCTTAGTTTGTTGATCGTCATGGTAACCACTCTATTGAAGCTCCACACTTCAACGAGGCTCAGTTTGTTGATCGTCATGGTAACCACTCCATCGATGCTCCACACTTCAACGAGGCTCAGTATGATCATCGTCATGGTAACCACTCCATTGATGCTCCACACTCCAACGAGGCTCAGTTTGTTGATCGTCATGGTAACCACTCTATTGATGCTCTACACTTCAACGAGGCTCAGTTTGTTGATCGTCATGGTAACCATTCCATTGATGCTCCACACTTTAACGAGGCTCAGTTTGTTGATCGTCATGGTAACCACTCTATTGATGCTCTACACTTCAACGAGGCTCAGTTTGTTGATCGTCATGGTAACCATTCCATTGATGCTCCACACTTTAACGAGGCTCAGTTTGTTGATCGTCATGGTAACTACTCTATTGATGCTCCACAGTTCATCGAGGCTCAGTTTGTTGATCGTCATGGTAACCACTCTATTGATGCTCCACACTTCAACGAGGCTGATTTTGTTGATCGTCATGGTAACCATTCCATTGATGCTCCACACTTTAACGAGGCTCAGTTTGTTGATCGTCATGGTAACCACTCTATTGATGCTCCACAGTTCATCGAGGCTCAGTTTGTTGATCGTCATGGTAAATACACCATTGATGCTCCACACTTCAACAAGGCTCAGTTTGTTGATCGTCATGGTAACCACTCTATTGATGCTCCACACTTCAACGAGGCTCAGTTTGTTGATCGTCTGGTAACCACTCTATTGATGATCTACACTTCAACAAGGCTCAGTTTGTTGATCGTCATGGTAACCACTCCATTGATGCTTAACATTTCAACGAGGCTCAGTTTGTTGCTCGTCATGGTAACCACTCCATTGATACTTAACACTTCAACGAGGCTCAGTATGTTGATCGTCATGGTAAATACACCATTGATGCTCCACACTTCAACAAGGCTCAGTTTGTTGATCATCATGGTAACCACTCTATTGAAGCTCCACAATTCAACAAGGCTCAGTTTGTTGATCGACATAGTAACCACTCCATTGATGCTCCACACTTCAACGAGGCTCAGTATGTTGATCGTCATGGTAAATACACCATTGATGCTCCACACTTCAACAAGGCTCAGTTTGTTGATCATCATGGTAACCACTCTATTGAAGCTCCACAATTCAACAAGGCTCAGTTTGTTGATCGACATAGTAACCACTCCATTGATGCTCCACACTTCAACGAGGCTCAGTATGTTGATCGTCATGGTAACCACTCCATTGATGCTCCACACTCCAACGAGGCTCAGTTTGTTGATCGTCATGGTAACCACTCTATTGATGCTCTACACTTGAACGAGGCTCAGTTTGTTGATCGTCATGGTAACCATTCCATTGATGCTCCACACTTTAACGAGGCTCAGTTTGTTTATCGTCATGGTAACCACTCTATTGATGCTCCACAGTTCATCAAGGCTCAGTTTGTTGATCGTCTGGTAACCATTCCATTGATGCTCCACACTTTAACGAGGCTCAGTTTGTTGATCGTCATGGTAACCACTCTATTGATGCTCCACACTTCAACGAGGCTCAGTTGTTAATCGCCATGGTAATCACTCTATTGATGATCCACACTTCAATGAGGCTCAGTTTGTTGATCATCATAGTAACCATGCCATTGATGCTCCACACTTCAACGAAGCTCAGTTTGTTGATCGTCACGGTAACCACTCCATTGATGCTCCACACTTCAATGAGGCTCAGTTTGTTGATCGTCATGGTAACCACTCTATTGATGCTCTACACTTGAACGAGGCTCAGTTTGTTGATCGTCATGGTAACCATTCCATTGATGCTCCACACTTTAACGAGGCTCAGTTTGTTGATCGTCATGGTATCCACTCTATTGATGCTCTACACTTCAACGAGGCACAGTTTGTTGATCGTCATGGTAACCAATCCATTGATGCTCCACACTTTAACGAGGCTCAGTTTGTTGATCGTAATGGTAACCACTCTATTGATGCTCTACACTTCAACGAGGCTCAGTTTGTTGATCATCATGGTAACCATTCCATTGATGCTCCACACTTTAACGAGGCTCAGTTTGTTGATCGTTATGGTAACCACTCCATTGATGCTCCACAGTTCATCGAGGCTCAGTTTGTTGATCGTCATGGTAACCACACCATTGATGCTCCACAGTTCATCGAGGCTCAGTTTGTTGATCGTCATGGTAACCACTCCATTGATGCTCCACAGTTCATCTAGGCTCAGTTTGTTGATCGTCATGGTAACCACACCATTGATGCTCCACAGTTCATCGAGGCTCAGTTTGTTGATCGTCATGGTAACCACTCCATTGATGCTCCACAGTTCATCTAGGCTCAGTTTGTTGATCGTCATGGTAACCACTCCATTGATGCTTAACACTTCAACGAGGCTCAGTTTGTTGATCGTCATGGTAACCACTCCATTGATGCTCCACAGTTCATCTAGGCTCAGTTTGTTGATCGTCATGGTAACCACACCATTGATGCTCCACAGTTCATCGAGGCTCAGTTTGTTGATCGTCATGGTAACCACTCCATTGATGCTCCACAGTTCATCTAGGCTCAGTTTGTTGATCGTCATGGTAACCACTCCATTGATGCTTAACACTTCAACGAGGCTCAGTTTGTTGATCGTCATGGTAACCACTCCATTGATGCTTAACACTTCAACGAGGCTCAGTTTGTTGATCGTCATGGTAACCACTCCATTGATGCTCCACAGTTCATCTAGGCTCAGTTTGTTGATCGTCATGGTAACCACTCCATTGATGCTTAACACTTCAACGAGGCTCAGTTTGTTGATCGTCATGGTAACCACTCCATTGATGCTCCACAGTTCATCGAGGCTCAGTTTGTTGATCGTCATGGTAACCACTCCATTGATGCTCCACAGTTCATCGAGGCTCAGTTTGTTGATCGTCATGGTAACCACTCCATTGATGCTTAACACTTCAACGAGGCTCAGTTTGTTGATCGTCATGGTAACCACTCTATTGAAGCTCCACACTTCAACGAGGCTCAGTTTGTTGATCGTCATGGTAACCACTCCATCGATGCTCCACACTTTAACGAGGCTCAGTTTGTTGATCGTCATGGTAACCACTCCATTGATGCTCGACACTCCAACGAGGCTCAGTTTGTTGATCGTCATGGTAACCACTCTATTGATGCTCTACACTTCAACGAGGCTCAGTTTGTTGATCGTCATGGTAACCATTCCATTGATGCTCCACATTTTAACGAGGCTCAGTTTGTTGATCGTCATGGTAACCACTCTATTGATGCTCTACACTTTAACGAGGCTCAGTTTGTTGATCGTCATGGTAACCACTCCATTGAAAATTAACACTTCAACGAGGCTTAGTTTGTTGATCGTCATGGTAACCACTCTATTGAAGCTCCACACTTCAACGAGGCTCAGTTTGTTGATCGTCATGGTAACCACTCCATCGATGCTCCACACTTCAACGAGGCTCAGTATGATCATCGTCATGGTAACTACTCCATTGATGCTCCACACTCCAACGAGGCTCAGTTTGTTGATCGTCATGGTAACCACTCTATTGATGCTCTACACTTCAACGAGGCTCAGTTTGTTGATCGTCATGGTAACCATTCCATTGATGCTCCACACTTTAACGAGGCTCAGTTTGTTGATCGTCATGGTAACCACTCTATTGATGCTCTACACTTCAACGAGGCTCAGTTTGTTGATCGTCATGGTAACCATTCCATTGATGCTCCACACTTTAACGAGGCTCAGTTTGTTGATCGTCATGGTAACCACTCTATTGATGCTCCACAGTTCATCGAGGCTCAGTTTGTTGATCGTCATGGTAACCACTCTATTGATGCTCCACACTTCAACGAGGCTCAGTTTGTTGATCGTCATGGTAACCACTCCATTGATGCTCCACAGTTCATCGAGGCTCAGTTTGTTGATCGTCATGGTAACCACTCCATTGATGCTCCACAGTTCATCGAGGCTCAGTTTGTTGATCGTCATGGTAACCACTCCATTGATGCTTAACACTTCAACGAGGCTCAGTTTGTTGATCGTCATGGTAACCACTCTATTGAAGCTCCACACTTCAACGAGGCTCAGTTTGTTGATCGTCATGGTAACCACTCCATCGATGCTCCACACTTTAACGAGGCTCAGTTTGTTGATCGTCATGGTAACCACTCCATTGATGCTCGACACTCCAACGAGGCTCAGTTTGTTGATCGTCATGGTAACCACTCTATTGATGCTCTACACTTCAACGAGGCTCAGTTTGTTGATCGTCATGGTAACCATTCCATTGATGCTCCACATTTTAACGAGGCTCAGTTTGTTGATCGTCATGGTAACCACTCTATTGATGCTCTACACTTCAACGAGGCTCAGTTTGTTGATCGTCATGGTAACCACTCCATTGAAAATTAACACTTCAACGAGGCTTAGTTTGTTGATCGTCATGGTAACCACTCTATTGAAGCTCCACACTTCAACGAGGCTCAGTTTGTTGATCGTCATGGTAACCACTCCATCGATGCTCCACACTTCAACGAGGCTCAGTATGATCATCGTCATGGTAACCACTCCATTGATGCTCCACACTCCAACGAGGCTCAGTTTGTTGATCGTCATGGTAACCACTCTATTGATGCTCTACACTTCAACGAGGCTCAGTTTGTTGATCGTCATGGTAACCATTCCATTGATGCTCCACACTTTAACGAGGCTCAGTTTGTTGATCGTCATGGTAACCACTCTATTGATGCTCTACACTTCAACGAGGCTCAGTTTGTTGATCGTCATGGTAACCACTCCATTGAAAATTAACACTTCAACGAGGCTTAGTTTGTTGATCGTCATGGTAACCACTCTATTGAAGCTCCACACTTCAACGAGGCTCAGTTTGTTGATCGTCATGGTAACCACTCCATCGATGCTCCACACTTCAACGAGGCTCAGTATGATCATCGTCATGGTAACCACTCCATTGATGCTCCACACTCCAACGAGGCTCAGTTTGTTGATCGTCATGGTAACCACTCCATTGATGCTCCACAGTTCATCTAGGCTCAGTTTGTTGATCGTCATGGTAACCACACCATTGATGCTCCACAGTTCATCGAGGCTCAGTTTGTTGATCGTCATGGTAACCACTCCATTGATGCTCCACAGTTCATCTAGGCTCAGTTTGTTGATCGTCATGGTAACCACTCCATTGATGCTTAACACTTCAACGAGGCTCAGTTTGTTGATCGTCATGGTAACCACTCCATTGATGCTTAACACTTCAACGAGGCTCAGTTTGTTGATCGTCATGGTAACCACTCCATTGATGCTCCACAGTTCATCTAGGCTCAGTTTGTTGATCGTCATGGTAACCACTCCATTGATGCTTAACACTTCAACGAGGCTCAGTTTGTTGATCGTCATGGTAACCACTCCATTGATGCTCCACAGTTCATCGAGGCTCAGTTTGTTGATCGTCATGGTAACCACTCCATTGATGCTCCACAGTTCATCGAGGCTCAGTTTGTTGATCGTCATGGTAACCACTCCATTGATGCTTAACACTTCAACGAGGCTCAGTTTGTTGATCGTCATGGTAACCACTCTATTGAAGCTCCACACTTCAACGAGGCTCAGTTTGTTGATCGTCATGGTAACCACTCCATCGATGCTCCACACTTTAACGAGGCTCAGTTTGTTGATCGTCATGGTAACCACTCCATTGATGCTCGACACTCCAACGAGGCTCAGTTTGTTGATCGTCATGGTAACCACTCTATTGATGCTCTACACTTCAACGAGGCTCAGTTTGTTGATCGTCATGGTAACCATTCCATTGATGCTCCACATTTTAACGAGGCTCAGTTTGTTGATCGTCATGGTAACCACTCTATTGATGCTCTACACTTCAACGAGGCTCAGTTTGTTGATCGTCATGGTAACCACTCCATTGAAAATTAACACTTCAACGAGGCTTAGTTTGTTGATCGTCATGGTAACCACTCTATTGAAGCTCCACACTTCAACGAGGCTCAGTTTGTTGATCGTCATGGTAACCACTCCATCGATGCTCCACACTTCAACGAGGCTCAGTATGATCATCGTCATGGTAACCACTCCATTGATGCTCCACACTCCAACGAGGCTCAGTTTGTTGATCGTCATGGTAACCACTCTATTGATGCTCTACACTTCAACGAGGCTCAGTTTGTTGATCGTCATGGTAACCATTCCATTGATGCTCCACACTTTAACGAGGCTCAGTTTGTTGATCGTCATGGTAACCACTCTATTGATGCTCTACACTTCAACGAGGCTCAGTTTGTTGATCGTCATGGTAACCATTCCATTGATGCTCCACACTTTAACGAGGCTCAGTTTGTTGATCGTCATGGTAACTACTCTATTGATGCTCCACAGTTCATCGAGGCTCAGTTTGTTGATCGTCATGGTAACCACTCTATTGATGCTCCACACTTCAACGAGGCTGATTTTGTTGATCGTCATGGTAACCATTCCATTGATGCTCCACACTTTAACGAGGCTCAGTTTGTTGATCGTCATGGTAACCACTCTATTGATGCTCCACAGTTCATCGAGGCTCAGTTTGTTGATCGCCATGGTAAATACTCTATTGATGCTCCACACTTCAACGAGGCTCAGTTTGTTGATCGTCATGGTAACCATTCCATTGATGCTGCACACTTTAACGAGGCTCAGTTTGTTGATCGTCATGGTAACCACAATATTGATGCTCTACACTTCAACGAGGCTCAGTTTGTTGATCGTCATGGTAACCATTTTATTGATGCTCCACACTTTAACGAGGCTCAGTTTGTTGATCGTCATGGTAACTATTCCTTTGATGCTCCACAGTTCATCGAGGCTCAGTTTGTTGATCGTCATGGTAACCACTCTATTGATGCTCCACACTTCAACGAGGCTCAGTTTGTTGATCGTCATGGTAACCACTCTATTGATGCTCCACACTTTAACGAGGCTCAGTTTGTTGATCGTCATGCTAACCATTCCATTGATGCTCCACACTCTAACGAGGCTCAGTTTGTTGATCGTAATGGTAACCACTCTATTGATGCTCCACACTTCAACAAGGCTCAGTTTGTTGATCGTCATGGTAACCACTCCATTGATGCTTAACATTTCAACGAGGCTCAGTTTGTTGATCGTCATGGTAAACACTCCATTGATGCTTAACACTTCAACGAGGCTCAGTATGTTGAGCGTCATGGTAACCACACCATTGATGCTCCACACTTCAACGAGGCTCAGTTTGTTGATCGTCATGGTAACCACTCCATTGATGCTCCACACTTCAACGAGGCTCAGTATGTTGATCGTCATGGTAACCACTCCATTGATGCTCCACACTCCAACGAGGCTCAGTTTGTTGATCGTCATGGTAACCACTCTATTGATGCTCTACACTTCAACGAGGCTCAGTTTGTTGATCGTCATGGTAACCATTCCATTGATGCTCCACACTTTAACGAGGCTTAGTTTGTTAATCGTCATGGTAACCACTCTATTGATGCTCTACATTTCAACGAGGCTCAGTTTGTTGATCGTCATGGTAACCATTCCATTGATGCTTCACACTTTAACGAGGCTCAGTTTGTTGATCGTCATGGTAACCACTCTATTGATGCTCCACAGTTCATCGAGGCTCAGTTTGTTGATCGTCATGGTAATCATTCAATTGATGGTCCACACTTCAACGAGGCTCAGTTTGTTGATCGTCATGGTAACCACTCTATTGATGCTCCACACTTCAACGAGGCTCAGTTGTTGATCGCCATGGTAATCACTCTATTGATGCTCCACACTTCAATGAGGCTCAGTTTGTTGATCGTCATAGTAACCACGCTACTGATGCTCCACACTTCAACGAGGCTCAGTTTGTTGATCGTCATGGTAACAACTCCATTAATGCTCCACGCTTCAACGAGGCTCAGTCATGGTAACAACTCCATTAATTGTATGGTAGTATGTGGTCCAGACTACTCTTTTTAATATGTCAGTGCTAGATGGCCAGGCTCTACACCATAGAATGGAAGGGACAGTAATATTAGCAGACTTAAAGAAAAATGTCCATGTCTAAATTACTTAAGACTTGATCCAACCTTTGCTGGAGAGGTATGTAGGTCTATAGTTAGATATTTTGCCATTGAATTGTTTCATTCATGTAGATCACTTTCACGTTTTAAGTAAATACTAATCCAGTGTTCTCTGTCGTAATGTATAACAACATTTTAAAGAATTGTGCGTAGCTACAAATTGCACAAAAGTAATTGTAAAATGTTATATTGCTATGAATGATAGAACATGTATATGCTATAGACAAATTCTTGAATAGTCATCATAATGCAATTATTATTATGATTGAAGATTAAGATAGTTTTTGTTAGGCCTATCACAGGATTACTTGCTAAGGAATTTTTAAAATTATAATTAATGTTTACTTACACTAAAAGATAAAACCTTTATTTAGGTCTTTAAATGCTGTACAACTCTGAACAACTTTGCAGAGTGTGCTGGAGTAATTGAGGTCGAAATTAACAATGGAATTGAAGATGAAGGTGCCTTGCAGGATGTTGGCGAAGTTAATACTGACAATTTGGATGGAAACAGAAGATTACAGGAAATTTCAAACCTTTTTAGATAAGTTTTATTATTGTTAATAAGAAAAAATATCTATTTTTTTAACCTTAAACACATAGAGTACAACAAATGAGACAACACATTCAACAAGGAACAAAAGTTTCCGCGGAATAAAAAGAATATCTCGTAAAAATACAGCCAATTCTAGACCCATTTCAAGCAAAATTTTCCAATTTTGTTTTGTGGCAAGAAACTTCATAAATATCGAAAGAAAATTGACAGAACAGAGCAAATAACAAAGTTTTTTACATAGTGGCTTAATGTCAGTAGAATGATAATTTTTACTTTATTTTAGTTTTTTTTCAAGTCAACTGTGCTTACAAAATCATGTAACAGCGCATCTACATAATATTGGTGCTTTAAGACTAGTCATGTGAGAAAGTTAGTGTCATATTGTGTTGCCATCTATTCTATTTATTCTTTTTGTATATAACTTATATTTGAGACAGTCGACGTAAAATTTTATTAATGATATTTTACGATCTAAAGAAGATTAAATTTACATGTATCATTTATATCTACAACCTAAACCAAGTAATTTGGCAAGGTTTGTAACCTGAGCAATAATCGTTGAAAAATAAGAGCCAGTGTTTTAAAAGCTGACTGGAGAAGAGTACTCCGTAAGTATCGAATGTAATTTAATTTTCTTTAAAATAATTTAGTTGGCAAAATATTGTTTTTCAGAAGGAAAACTTACTGATATTCAACTAGTGTCACAACAGCCTAAAATGTGATTTCAAGACACCTCATTTCAATTGTTTTCCCGGGGGTGAATCCCCGGACCCCCGTTTCTATCAGGAGTAATCCACACCCTCCAGACCCCCCCCCCCCCCCGGTATATATACAACAGGCCAGTTCGCCTCCCCCTGACAAATGGTCACTAATCCGCCACTGTTGACTAATTGTTCAATAGTTCTTCTGTATACTTACAAATTCATATTACTAATTTATTTTTTAAAACTACACTTTTTTAATGTGACTTGTGGATTAGTGTTAAAGCGAATTGGATTGATGACTGTGATTTGTCCTATGGTTTAAGTTTGCCATCTTACAATTATATGTAAAATAAATAAACGCTTACGTATGGCTGATTGATCAGTGTCTACACAAATCATATATGAGTAACATAGCTTAGGGCCAGTCAGAACCCCCCACACCTTTAAAGTTAGATTATATCCCCTATACACCCGCAACCAATAAATGGTACCAGGAACTGGCACAAACTTTCTCTCTTCTTAAGGAATGTAGAGACGAAACACTTATTTAATTTAAATAAAAGTATGGGAAAAAATAATCTTCAAACACAGCTGTTCAAATAATCACATAGCCAGGTTTTATGTAAACAACCTTTAACAACTTGAGTTGTGTCTTCCGGCCTTCGGCCTTCAGCCCCAACTTAGTGGGGTGTTAACTAAAATATTTTTAATCATAATTTGAATCTTTACTGAACATTTAATCAAAATCGTTAGAATAAAGCTTAGAAAGTTTCTTCTGTCCAGTAGTAAAAAAACGTTATAAATAAAAAGCTATTAAAGTTAGGGACATGTGGTTTTTGCTAAAATATTTTAAATTGTAATACACATCTTTCCTGAAATTTTAATCAAAACCGTTAGAGCAGTTTTTGAGAAATTTCCATTTTTGGACGTTTTTCCCACAAAATTAAAAACAAAAAACTGTATGAAAATATTGCTCTATACTAACGCATATGGGAGAAAGTGAAAATTATATTGTCGTAATGACGTTATGACAATAATGCTGTATTTTAAATTATTTACATCAGTAAAACAGCATCGTTATTTTTCTTAATGAACTAAATAAGTTACTTATGATTCCCAATGCCTTGTGGTAGCTGCCATAGTTGGGAGATCACAAAATCGTGACAGTCCACCTACCAGATTTGTTGCTCTACCCAGGGTGTACGTACAGTTTTAAAGATTTGCTTTGGACGCGAACATCATACCCCATCGGTTCCGAACTGGCGTTGGCAGATTCAATTACTGGAAGTATAAATGGGGATTGACAGTAGATCAATCATGTGATTGTGGGGAGTCTATAAATACAATGGATCACATAGTTATAGAGTAGCTAGCTGCGCTCTTTTACGGAGGGATTAGCTAGCTAGCTAATCACGATAAATATGATTACAATTACGATAAATATAATTGTTATCATTGTTCGTTCTAACTAGGATAACAATTATTAAAACTTTTAATAAAACTTTGAAATGCACATGTCATAAAGTAAAAATAAACGAGGAAACAATGATATAATTAGATTTTTCGTAGGTTTCTTATTTCTTAGAAAACAACCTTCAAACTTGGGTGTACATAATTTGTGCGCCGACAGTAGTTGATTAGGATTATGTTAAAAAACAGAAAATGTTATTTTTCCTAAAGAGTAAAATACCACTGTACGTGTATGGTTGGGCGGGTGGGTTAGTTAACGAATCATCTTACTGTCTCTAAGTAGAGAATTTTGACATACCTACTTAGGGGGTAGGGGGGGGAGGGTAAGATGTTGATCACCGCTAGGGGGGGGGGCAGGGTCCATTACTAATTTTCGTCTATGGTGGGTTGATGGGCCACTGTACGTGTACGGCCGGGTGGGTGGGTCAATGCCACTGTACGTGTATGGGTGGGTGGGTGGGTCAATGCCACTGTATGTGTATGGGCGGGCGGGCGGGATTGTCACACAACGTTATATGTAAAAATGTAACGGTGTTCAGGTTATTTAAAATGTATAATACACCAACGCACACAGAATATAACAGATATTATGTCTATTCCCTGTGCTGAGGCATAAATACAAAACGCAAACACCTTCAATATTCCTGATACAGTCCGCTCAACAAGCCTTGGGGGGTACTTTTTCAGTCAGCACAAATCCACGCAGTACGGTTCTAATTCTTACATTATCACCTTAATTCATTACGTAATATAATTAAATGATAATAATGTACCATTTAATAGTTCCAAAAGATCAAACAGCTGAAATCTCACTGTGAGGAGTGTTCGCGGGTGTTCGCGACTGGAAAAGTAACCCCCGCCGCCCCCAGCTGTGACGTCAAAGTGACGTATGCCTTCACTGGGGGGGGGGATACTTTTCCAGGGGCTACTTTTCAGACGCCCCAATAATTGCAGCCAGCTGAGTAACAGAAAATTACAAATATTCGAATCAACATTTAAAGCTATATAAGCCAAATACCACTGACTCACTCACTCATCACGAAATCTCAAAAACCACCAAACAGATTAACACAAAATTTTAAAGGAAGTTACCTTTAGTATCAAAGGGACCCACTAAGAAAGGATTTTTCGAAATTCTTCTCCTAAGGGGTACAAACAGCCCCTCAAAATTTCCTTTTTTCCATAAGAATAAAACTGAGCTGATTAAAAAAAATTAATAACAGCTGTTTTGTAAATAAATAAACATGTTTATTTTGTGTTTCACATTATCCTATTGATGCATTAAGTGTTTAATATCTTCAATTCTTAAACAAAAACAAATGAAACGAACACGTTCGAAATAGGCTAAGTAATACAATAGGGTATTTATACTATTACTAGGGGACACCCCTGCACGCTTCGCGTGCCAACTCCTACGCTCGCTGCGTTCGGTACACCTCGGCCTCGGCATGTAACTTTTGACTCCAAATAAATAGATTAACTATATGACGTAAAATGACAATATTAAATTTATTTACTACATCATACTCACACTACTTGCGTTGCACCTATTTATTATTAGTATAACTCTAAATACCAAATGGTATTGTTTTTAGCCTATTTCAAACGTGTTCATTTTATTTGTTTTTGTTTAACAGCTGAAGATTAAACTCAGAGTAAAATATTAAAAATTCATCAATTACAGGCATCGTTGCTATGTGGGATTAATAGTACAATGTAAAACATACAAAATAAACATGTTTATTTAATTAAAAAACAGCTGTTATTAATTTACTAAAATCAACCCAATGTTATCCTTAGGATCAATCTTTTAGGGGTGGTTTCTACCCCTTAGGAGTACTTGATCAAGATAAAAATACTTTAGATGTGCTATCTAAGGCCTAAAGAAACAGTGTACAAAATGTCAGCTCTCTTCATACGTGGGAAATTGGAGAATTAGTGATGAGTGAGTGACTGAATGAGTCAGTCAGTCAGTCAGCCAGGGCTTTGCCTTATATATAAAGGATATATATGGGATAAGCCTCATTGATAGCTTAGCTAAATTATTACTTTTAAATTATCACGGGCTACCAGAGTAGTAAAATGACCACCCCAGTCAATGACTACAAATAGAATTCTATCTGTAGTCATGGCCCCAGTTGATCATCAGTGGCCTCCAAACCCGGGTTTCACAAATAATCACGGGTGGCTTGGCAAAATGAATAAGACTACCACAGTAAATCAATTCCTAGATAAATATGTAGCAACGCAAGTAGTGTGGTTGAGATACAGTAGTCTAAATAAATGTAATATTGTGATTTTACGTTATACAGTTTATCTACTTATTTATAATCAAAAGTCACATGCCGAGGCTGAAGGCCGATGTGTATCGAGCGCAGCGAGAGTCGGGTTGGCACGCGAAGCGTGCAGGGGTGTCCCCTAGTATTTTGTAAACTTTTTACAACTAGCATACAAAAATCTTAAAGTTAAAAATGCACCCAAACCTCTGAGTATCACATATGATACTCATGGCAGTCAACCTGTTAATGAACACTTTTGTATATATAAATGATAAATTATATAGTTTTGGATGCTGCATGTAGGTAGGATATTGCTGGCGATCCTGGCCATTAACTGATGTGCCTTGAAAAGAAGTTTCCAACAGACTACGCATGCGCAAGCAATTGTTTTAGTACTGTATTTTATTAGTCGCAATTCCCTCTACACTCGTGTCCTGGATAAAGCCATGTTGTGCGAATCTTGGTTGTAAGATACTACAGTATATTATAATTAAAAGCAGAATGTATTCAGCCACATCTGTAGAATACTCTCATACTTGGCCAATACTAAGGTATCTGCATCGTGGTTCAGAAACAGGCCACTCGGTGTAGTTGCCGTACATTCAATCTTCACTGATGCACGTAGAAAAAAACTATCGATTAAACTTGAAGTACAACCTTTTCTAATTTTGAGCTGTAAGGGGAACGAAGAACAGCTGTTTTTCTTCGTTCCTAATTCTTATGTTCTAAAAGACACTGCAGTACCAACATCACCAGGGGAAATAAAATTACAGTGTTATAGATGTGTAGCCTGACACCACTTTGGTGAAGTATTGTTATGTTTACGACTAATTAAAATTAACTTAATATTTTACAATTTTTAAATTATTACTAAACCTACGTCTTTAAAATATTCAATCGGAGAATTTAAGTGTTGATAAACAATTATTACAACAGAGTGTAATAGCATCTTAGTTAAGAGATATTCAAATACAAGAATTAAATTTGGAATTTCCATATTCCCAAATGTAATCATGAGGTCAGGGTTTTATACAAAAAATGCTTATTGTTTTTGATAGAATGAAACCTACCATGATGTTTATGCTATTATTCACAACCGGTCAATTCATATGTACAAAGGAGTACTGAGTGTCTACAGTACTCTACATCCTAGTTCACTATAGATATCTTGATAGTCGTCCAAAGAAGGTATTATCGAACGAGTCTCAGTGTCTAGTAAGCAATTGACTTAGAACTAATTAGGAGTTGGTTATGCCTAAGTACACTTGTTCAATCCTGCCTCCAAAATGGTGGAAAAGAAATCAATGAATGTGGCAGTTATAGACGTGAACGATCCCTCTCCCACAGGAAGGAGGATGAAATGAAAATTAAATGAAATGAAAAATGACTTTATTTTTAAGGCGAGGTTAGGACTGGACAGTCCTCTCTACCTCATCAAAAATAACAAAACTAATCATATAAATATCACAAAACATTGCTATTAATACAATATAAACCAATTGAAACATATCAGTAATCAGCAATAAAAAACAAAACTCAAACCTATCAAACATCACAAACAACTTAAAAATCATAACTAACAAATGAATATCTACACAAAACAATACAAATCTTCAAAAACACAATCATCCATCACTAATACATACCACCCGCAAACTATGACCACTAAACAAACACACCCGCCCGCTCCGTGTACAGATCCCGCAAAAATATGTTCTTTAGCTCCACCCCGAAGCGAGGGCCCTCGCCTATATTTTTGATATTAAATAGAAAGTTATTTTTTAATAAATTCGACAAATTTTAATTTTTATAAGAGCTTTCGCCGGTTAAGGCATCTTCAGTTGTAATACAGTATAAACAGAAAACATATGTGAATAAAAATAACAAAAAAATCACAAGTAAAACATTAAATACTAGTTAAATTTAAGTGGCTAAGTTTGATAAGAATTATTATGAATTAAAATATGGTTTAGAGTTTTCAATTTTCGATGATATTTCTTCTTTACAAATATATTACTAAAATTTAGAGACGGTTGGGAAATACATTCATCTTTCATAACTGCCATACATGCACTTTCAATTTGGTTCCTCTTGGTCCATAAAGGTTCTTTTAAATCAACACTTGTAGAATTAAAATTGATATCATGTTTTTCATTAATAGCATGTTCAACTAATTTGGATTTTTCTGTATTTTCTTTTTTATAATTGTAAATGTGTTCATTTATTCTTTTTGAAATTGGTCTTGAAGTTTGACCTATATAAGTTTTATTGCAATCACAATCAATTTTATATATTACATTTTTTGTTTCTTATTGTTTATTTTTTGGTTTTAATTTAGTTAAATGGCTTCTTAGATTGTTGGACGAATTAAATACAGTTCGGATGTTAAATTTTGAATTAACTTTACGAATTTTTTCAGATATTCCTTTGACATATGGAATCGTAACTGTTGTTAGAGGTGTCTGTTGTTCATAATTTTTATTTATAGTAAAACTTTTGTTTTTTCTTTTTGCTTTTTCAATAATTCCTCTAGGATAATAATTTTTAATAAACAGATCTGTAGTATCTTTTTCTTCAAGTATTTTGTCTTTCTAATCTGTGACTAACGTATCAATATTTTTAAATAAACTTTGTACAAGACCAATTTTAACATGTTGAGGATGGTTTGAATTATAATGTAGATACTGTCCACTCGAAGTTTTTTTGTGAAAAAGAGAAGTCTTAATTCTGTTATCATTTGTCTTAGTAATTAAAACGTCCAGAAAAGGAATTTCTCCATTAACTTCATTTTCAATAGTGCATTTTACTGTCGGTCTTATTTTATTTATATACGTTAAAAATTCATTCTGTATGTTCAATTTTTCTTCCCAAACACAAAAGATATCATCAATATACCTCAATCAAATTTTGGGTTTCATACTTTTCCAATCTTCAAAAACAATGTTTTCAAAGTGATCCATAAAAATATTACTAATTATAGGACTGAGTACACCACCCATAGGTAGACCTGAAACTTGATTATAAAATTTTGTTTCTATTTGAAAATAATTATGGTTTACACATACAGTGAGTAGTTCCATTATGCAATCGACAGAGAGGTTTGTTCTTGTTTTAAGACTATTGTCATTTTTTAGGAGTGTTTTAATCAAATTTAATGCTTCAGGGACAGGTACATTTATTAAAAAATGACTTTCTATTTACAACCAAAGCAATTCCGTCAAGCATATACAGCAGAAAATGAACAGCTCTTAGAAAAAAGCGAAACTGGACGACTATGTATTTTATACAGAAAACTCAAAACTAAACAGAGGCTATGTACACAGCATATTTGGTACAATAATTAATGCCGTAAATTAAACATTTTTCCTAATTATATTCAGATCAAAATTAATTCAAAATCTCGTTCATCAAATACATCTCTCATTAAAGCTAAAAAAGTTTGGTTGACAGAAGAAATTAAAAACTGGTATCAACTTAGAGACAATGTTAGTAGATATCTCAAATGTATTCATGGATTACTTTCTAAAAGATTACATTTTATTGAGTTTGATGTTTTTCAAAGTGAAACATTTGATATGGTTAATGATACCATACATAATGTTGTAACAGGTCCGCCAAATTGATAGATGAATTAATTAATTTAAATAGATAATAAATTATTACGTAAAAGAAAGGGATATATTTAATGGGAATAAACCACGAAGGTTCAAATAATGTTAGAGAATTGTTGCAAGTCAGATAGGAAAGCAAACAGAAACATCTGGAGTAAACAAAATACAACTCTGTCTTTGTGATAAACCAGACATGGGTGGAGTCCTTCTGAGAAATATAATCATAAATAGGACAGGGTGGCGTGTGACAAGAGTCAACAGGTCGGTTGGAATCTTCCATTGCCCCCACCCTGTCCCAAGTAAATTAAACGACTCAGAGGACAATTCTTGAAAGGGACCAATCAGAACGGGGCATCTAGTTAGAAATATGTCCGTAGATGGCAGTAGCTGTCAGAAAGCAACCTCATGGTAGATAGATAGATAGATAAATGTCTTTATTCAGTATTGTACAAAATATACAAATGAATTGTGTCATGACGTAACTTACTATCCTAATCTTTAACCTAGTTAATACAATGTAAATTTACATGATGTATTTTGATACTCGTATTTAAAACATAAAAACGATTTTAACAAAACAAGATAGATAATTTACAACTACAGTTAACACTAAGATTTGAAGTACTCTTCAAAATTGTATAAAGATTTACTTACTAAGAAATCTTTTAATTTTCTTTTAAAAACTTTAAGAGATAATTCATGTTTTATATCAATTGGGAGGTTATTTAAAAATTTTATTCCAGCATACTTTGGGTTCTTTTTATACACTTCTTTGTTATGACTATTAATTTTGAAGTTCCCTTTGTTTCTCGTATTATAGTGATGGGAATCTTGCTGTCTGGGTATAGTATTCTCATTAGTTTTTATGAGCATTATGGTTCTATATATGTAGATACCATAAACAGTCAATATGCCAGAACTCACAAAGTGCTCTTTACAATGGTCGTTAATTTTCAGATTTAACATAAGTCTTATTGCAACTTTCTGGAAGTGAAGAATTTTGTTTAGATTTACAATAGAAGTTGCTCCATATATTTCTATTCCATAACTGATATGGGAATGAATTAGGGAAAAATAAACAGATTTCAAGGTTTGTAGTTCACAAAATAGCCTTAATTGTTTTATAACAAAAATACCAGAGCTCAATCTATGGCAAACTTTGTTAACGTGACTTGACCAATTTAAGTTTCTGTCTATGTTAATGCCTAGGAAGTTAGTTTCATTGACAAAATCTATGTTTATCTCATTATTCAACTGATTATTTTTAGAATTTTTGCAGCTGAATTTCATGTAAGTGGTCTTGTTTGAATTTAGAAGAAGATTTAGATTGGAGAGAAAGTAGTTTATGTTATTTATGTTATCGTTAATTGAATTTAGTGCTGTGTTTAAAGTTGTGCTAGATGCAGTTAGGCTAACGTCATCAGCATATAAACAGAGAGAATTTTTTACTGACCCATCAGTTGCTGCCAGAGTTCTAGGCAAACCTCCAATATATGAAAGAAACAAAAAGGGTCCTAGAATCGACCCTTGAGGTACTGAATAGATGACTTTATTAACTTTTGATTGAAATGACATAATTTTGTTATTACTTACATGTTTTATTTCTACATATTGCTTCCGCCCCTCAAGAAATGTCCGAATCCAATTTAGCTCTCTATCTTTGATTCCAAAGTTGACAAGTTTATTTATGAGCTTAATATGACAAACACTGTCAAAAGCCTTAGTCAAATCCAGAAAGGCACTGACTTCATGATCCCCCTTATCTAAATTGTCAATAATGTTTTCAACAAAATCAATTAATGCTGTTACAGTTGATTTGTTTTGTCTAAACCCATGTTGTTCGGAATCTAAAAAGTTATTTTCTTCAAAATATTTAATTAATTGATTGAGCATACATTTTTCAAAAATTTTTGACAGTGAAGGCTGTACTGCAATTGGTCGGTAATTCAAAACATCTGATCTGTCCCTTTTTTGAACACCGGGATAATTTTTGAAATCTTCAACTCATGTGGGTAGACTCCAGATATGAGTGAAGCATTGATTACATGTAGCAATGGCTTTAGAATTGCCCACTTGGCGTCTTTAATGATTCTGGTGGGGATTTCATCATATCCTGCAGTCCATTTAGGTTTTATTGAGTTAATAATATCTATTAATTGGCTTTCGTTAATGGTTCTGCAGTTGAATTTTGTTTGAATGATAGGTGCTTCTGGAAGTGTCTGGTTTTTGGTTGGCAAATTTGGAATAACATGTTTTTTTACAACATCCAAGAAGTGGTTGTTAAAAATGTTGGCAATTTCATTGGGATTTGATTTGATTTTATTGTTTTGCTTCAAGGTGATTTCTATAGGTATAGGTTCTTTACCTCTGTTAACTTCAGAATTGACTAACTGCCAAGCAGTTTTAGAAACATTATTTGAAGCAGCAATTTTGTTTTTAAAATAATCCTTTTTTTTATTAATTATAATATTTTTATACTTTTTTTGTTTTAGTTTTAAAGACTTTTTTAAAAGTATATTTTTGGTTTGTCGAGAGATATGATAGCTGTTAATAAGATTTTCACGTTCAATTTTAATTTCACTATCTATCCATTGTGTTCCTTTTGGCTTGATTCCTTTTACAACTTTAGGAAAATTTGTTTGAAAGTGAAACATTAAAATATTATAAAAATATGAAAATTTATTTTCAATTGTACTAAGGTACATTTTAGTCCAGTCTTCAGTCTGTAGGTCATCTATAAACTTATCAATATACTCTCTTTTGAAGGTTCTTACTGATTTATATAATTTATTTGAATTACCTTTGGATTTAACAAAATTATTTAGAGTCAATAGTTGCCCATCATGATCTGACAGTGCAGTTATAAATGAAGCGACCGTGGAGTACTTCCTATCAACATTTGTAACAAAATTATCCAGTGCTGTTTCACTGGTTTCAGTAACTCTTGTAGGTATGTTAATCATATAGTACATATTATGCATGTTGAGTACATTAACAAAGCTGTTTTTTTTGTGGTCATTAACCAGAACATCTATATTGTAGTCTCCACCTACAATAATACTACTATTAATTTGTCTTAGCCTACTCAAAAATACATCAAACTTTTGAAGGAACATATCAACATTATGGGATGGTGTTCTATATATACCAGCAATAATTAATTTACAATTGTTTAAAGTGACCTCTATGGCACACGATTCAAAAATTTTATCTACATTTAAAGCATTTAGTAGCTCCAAAGATATTGGGTTTACATTTAACTCATTTAAAGCAAGTATCAATACTCCACCTCCTTCATTAATATTTCTTGCATAGTAACTGACTAACTTGAAGCCAGGAATTTTTACTGTATTTATTTCATCTGCTGTTAGTTTATTTTCACTTAATATAATGATATCAGGTTTTAACTCATCAATTGTAATAATTAAGGAATCAGTTCTAGTTGACAAGTGCTGAATGTTTTGATGAAATACTGTTAGGCTTTTAAGTTTGTTTGGTGATGCCTTTACTCTTGTTGAGTTTGTTACTTTTAGTCTGGGTGATTTTTTTGGTTCACAATATTTAAAAAAGGCTCATTATTTTGGATTTGAAGTGATTGATTAAGTTGTACAATAGATTTATCAACAAGAGATTGACCTAGCTCTAAATTTTCTGGTGATGGTTGAAATGTTTTATTATCTATACTAACTATATCTAACTGTACACTATTTACAAAATCAGCTTTAGTAGGAGGACCTTCAGTTCTTGTTACATATTTCTCTTCTGTATGAACAATGGTGGTTTCCGCCTTCTCTGGAGAGGGGGTAAGCAATATATTGCTGTTACTCGTTAGTTCATCATTTTCCGTACTGTTTGTCAAGTAAAAGGTCCCAGTAGTGTGGGTTTTCAATCTGTTAATAAAGTCATCAAAAGGAAGTCCATTGTAAAACTGTATCCTTGATTGCTCATTGTAGGAAATTATATGTACGGAAGCATCAGTTCTCTTTTGAAATTCTTTTATTTTTGAGGTAAAATGCTTTATGGGAATGAGATCTCTTACACATCCCATTGGCGAGCAAATGAGATGTGTTAGACCTCGACTTTTAAAATCTTTTATAAGTTCAGCAAAGGCCGTGTCATAATTATTTAATGTTGGTTTACCAAAGTATTCTTGTTTTGTAACTAAGCTATACACTGATGCACCTTCTTTAGTTTTTTGATAAGCTAGATGATCATTTATAAAGTTAGATGCTTCTGGTTTGCCAAACTGTTCCTTAAAGATAGTAGCCACCCCTGCACTCATATTTCTGTTGTTGTTTATATCTGCAGAGATGCAGTGTGCAAAGGCTAATTTGTTATTACTGCGTAGAGTTTTGATTATGTTCCTCATGTTTTCTTCGACCACACTGATTTGTCCTTTTTTCCCTTCTATATTAAGTTTAAATGGTTCATTCTCACCAGTTGGTAAGTTTTTATTCAGTTTTGTCCCATTATTTTGTACGTATATGTCATACAGTCTATCAAAAATAAGATGAGCCAGTTTAGTTTTACCACTGCTATGCAAGTGCAGCCCATGCCTGCTATAGTGGGACCTTTTGAGTTGATCAAGATCGATTAAAAAGGTTTTATCAATTCGGGCCACTAATTCCCTTAAATAGTTGTTAAGTAAGGATACTTTGTTGTGAATACAGTCATAGTGACCTTTATCAAATCTATGTGGTATTGTAGATATCAGCACGGTTTTGGTTTTGCTTAGTTCAGTAAGACTATTCTCCAGATTTTTGTAAATAGGAGATAGGTCACCCTTCAGTGTGTCATTAGAGCCTCCAAGTATGAATAGAACCTCATCCTTAGAGTTTTTTGCCGAGTCAAGCACTTGCATGAGACTGGCGTTTGGTAGGACCATTCCAAATGAGCTCAACTCCTCCTTGCTTATTTCATTGAGCTTTTGCCACACATCTCTGCCCTGGCTGTCTGAATAGATAGACAGGTTGATCTTCTTTCCGAATCTCATGGAATGTTTTTTTAGTTTGACATTTTCTGGGGTATTTTTGTAGTTATGATTTATACTGTTCCTTGAGTACATTCTCTGTTGATTTTCCTTTACTTCCTCTGTATAATCAATATCCCCTTCTTCTTCATTTAATATTTCAAAGTAGTTTGTAGTAGAAGTAGGTAATGCTTCATAGTTTAATGTGGGTGGTCTCCAAGTTCTTCTATGCTTTCTACTGGTTTGTATTGTCCATTCATTGTACTTTCTATTTTTCGTTAGTGATTTGTCACTGCAGATTTGATTTTGTTGAGTACAGCCAAATGTGTTCGTATTTTTGGTTTTATTTGGGGCAGGTACTTCATTATTTCCCAGTTTACGAATACTACTGAAGATTATTTCTTTTATTGTATTTGTCGTTAGATTCAGATATTGGCCTTTATGCATTAACAGAGCCAGTTGGCTTCTTTTAGTCAGGATATCAGCTTCAGAAAGGGGGTGGAGTAGACTTTCTAAACAAAACATATTTAAATTGGTCTTGTCTTGGATGACTTTATTAATAATATTATCAACAGTGCAAATCATGTGTATTCCACAGTCATGGTTGTTGTTCTGTTGTGGAGTTTTTACTTTTATTAAAGTTGGTTCAACTAGAGGGTTGATAGTCTTGTTTATTTTCTTTGAGATAACTTCTGCATGAGAAAAATTATAGCTATTCAAGGAATCAAAGTGATAGAAGGTATTTTGCTTTACATCCCATAGAAGTAAGCTCCAGTGTGTGCCAAACCCACCAATATCTTGAATTTCAGAGGAGTCATTCACGGGAATAAATACAAATGATTTTTCTTTTAATGAAATGGGCACAAGGGTTTCATAATCCTGAAGATTTTTTATTGCTACTGCGACTACAGGCTCGAGGAAATATGCTTGTGGTTGGATTTTTATATGATTAAAAATGTCAAAATAATTTTTTACAACATCATCCGAAATCCACCTTGACTCAAGAACTTCCACAATTTTTTCCTTAATTTGTGAATCTGAATTACCATTGTTCATTACACTATTATCTGTAGTGTTAGTTAATCTTTTCCCTGCATTTTTATCATTTACCTCGTCCTTTTGTGTGTCTAGTTTAGAGCTATCGGTTGTTTTATCAGTGAACGAACTCAGTGACAGATCATTTTGGTTAACCTCCACAGGCGTACTACATAATTTTTTTACAGTTGTTTGTTTTGCAATTATACTTTTAGGTGTTACATCATTGTTATTGATTACTACTTCTTGTAATTTGTCATTTTTTTCGTTTGTAGAAACTTCATTAAATAATGAGTTGTTATTATCTGGGGGTGAGTGTGTTATTACTGAACTCATATTCAATTTTAACTCATGCTCATTTTTTTGCTCACTTGAGATTTGGATTCGTTCTTCAAGTGAGGAGCTTTTACTTGGGGTTTTAGTTGGTTTAAAATTAAAGTCATTTATGTCTAGGGAAAGATTATGATCTCCAATATGCTTCTCTACTTCTTTTTTTGACCTGAACATCTTGCCTTTTGGTGAATAATAATATACATCCACCCTTTTTGGACCTTTTTTCCGAACAGATTCAGTTCGTTTCCAGCCGGTTAGTGCTTTTTTTACATTGTTTACACCCATGTCTGTCCCTATATTAATTGTTAGACATTAGTTATAAATTAAAAAGTAAAGTATTAAAATAGGTATATCGAAGTGTGGGCTGTCTACAATATAATTCCTAAAAATTGCAATACCGTCGTTATATAGTTATGACAGTAATCAAGATGTCAGTTCTACAGTAACATACAATAATAATTTACTCAAAATATACAGTTATGATATACAATATTTACAAAAAATCCACAGCTAGATTGAACATCTAAAATAATATATGAGCTATTACAATTAAATATTTTCTTTTTTTTCTTCTCTCTCTCTCTTTTATTTATATATATATTTATTTATTATTTTTTTTTCAATTGAAGTTGATTTTATAGCAGCAAAAAGTGAAGTCTCACGCTGGATTTGAACCTGAGTCAGTTGAAATGTAATCTAGGTCAAGTTCAGCTACCAGTGACCTTGACCACTAGTCCATGCTTTCTATGAGATCAGTAGTCTGCAGACTGTTCTACTGTCACAATGTGCACTGTCCTGTCAAGCTTCAAGTCAATTGTAGTGTTTCAACATGAACACAACGAATTTAATATTTGAACAAAATGGAATAAGATGTATTTGTTCTTCTAAAATAATAACTTTAGTCTACTATAGTTTTGTAAGTATTGATTTAGAGTTAACTTTGGTATCAAAACTTAGTGGAATTTATGCAACTAGTTTTAGGTTATGTCAGGTCAGTTCATAAAACGTTATAAATTATTTTTTAAATACAAAAATAAAATATGAAACTCACTATTCAAAATATTGCTTAAGTCTTAAGCTGCTGAAGTAGCCTTACCAAATTCACTTTTCTGTCTGTTTTATTAAGACTTTCCAAGTTTCCAAGATCCAAAAAGGTACAACCGGAAGTTGCCGAAACTCTCGAAAACAAATGAAAAATAACCGGAAGAAAGGGTAGGGGAGAGGATTTGAGCCCGACGGTTAAGAGACTCCACCGACCCCAGTCCAACACCAACAGCCAGGGCCAGAAGAAGAGCCGATCGACCGAACCTTTCAGACCGCGTGGTCATTATTATATTAATTAATAAATTCGCATAATTAACCACTGTGTAGTGATTTAAAACAAGTTTTCTTTTCAAAATACATAGATTGTGTGCGTTAACTAAGTAATTATTTCAATTAAAATAAAAATCGCGCTCGAGACAATAGCCTGGATTCATCTATAAAAAAAAAACAGTAAAGATAAGTTTAGTTTTAATATTTAGTTTAAGGTTGTAACTTTTAACATACTTTCACTAAATGAAATAATTTTAATTTTTGAAATTTTATTGTCATACTTTAAATGAACTAAAGAAAGATTTTTTTTAAATATGTAATTAAAATAATCTTGTAAAAATAAAACTGTCTTGATTTATTGTATCATACAGTCTCACCAATTTACCTAACATTGACCCTGAGAGAAAGAAAAACAATCATGTTCTAAATTGAATTATATTTTTTATTATTTAAAAAATAAAATACAACTAATAATCAAAGTAGTATAATAACCTCACAAATGCAGTATATTACAGATTGTCACCCAAAGAGATAATCAATTATTTAAAATCAATCATTTTAATTTAAATTAATTTTATTAAATTAATTTAAAAATATCAAATTAATGTAACAAATTGGTGCATGAAAATGAGGCACATGTTACAATGTATTTACTAAACAAATATTAAAAATTCAGAGGCTTTGTACCATAAATAAGATATCATGCCCTTTTACTGAAACTAATTCATCATCCTCTGACACAAACCGATCAGAAACCAATCAATTTGTTATAAATCTTTCTAAAAAAGATTTGACAGATTGTGAGTTGAACTTATTAAACAAAGGTATTAACTTTTCTGTGTCAAATACACACTTTTCAAATGTTGACATGGTTATGCCAATTGATTCAGCTGCTAATTTATTACCTCCTGCACACAAAGATTACTATCGTTCCTTGATCCGTAAAACATTGGAAAATTCAAAACAACCTAAAAATAACTTCACACATCCTAGTTTGAATAACATAAATTTCAATATAACTAATGTTAATTTGGACATTGACAGATTGGTGACTTGGGCTGAAAGATATGGACTCAAACAAAACAAAACCTATTATAATAACCCAATCGAGTTTTTACTCACGTATTGACTTCAATACTATACCTCATCTACCCCATACTACCATATTACGACAAAGTTAAGAACATAGGAATCACTCTGTTGTTGAGAGTTGTAAGAAAGTGTTTACCATTCTGCACTCACTAAAACGACATAAACAGTTCCTACCTGAACGTATAAAACTGATACTAATTAAAACGACATAAACAGTTCCTACCTGAACGTATAAAACTGATACTAATTAAAACGACATAAACAGTTCCTACCTGAACGTATAAAACTGATACTAATTAAAACGACATAAACAGTTCCTACCTGAACGTATAAAACTGATACTAATTAAAACGACATAAACAGTTCCTACCTGAACGTATAAAACTGATACTAATTAAAACGACATAAACAGTTCCTACCTGAACGTATAAAATTGATACTAATTAAAAC
>JAQJVL010006533.1:0-28558 GCA_035578905.1 Stictocephala bisonia | reverse complement strand
TTTTTCAGCGTCTTTGAGTTTCAATCTTGCGATCTTTGAGTTTGAATTTTGCCATCTTTGAGTTTCAAAATTGCGATCTTTGAGTTTCAATCTTGCAATCTTTGAGTTTGTAAATTGCGATCTTTGAGTTTCAGTCTTGCCATCTTTGAGTTTCAATCTTGCAATCTTTGAGTTTCAATCTTGCCATTTTTGAGTTTCAATCTTGCGATCTTTGAGTTACAATCTTGCGATCTTTGAGTTTCAAACTTGTAATCTTTGAGTTTCATTCATGCGATCTTTGAGTTTCAATCTTGCGATCTTTGAGTTTCAATCTTGCTATCTTTGAATTTCAACCTTGCGATCTTTGAATTTCAATCTTGAGATCTTTGAGTTTCAATCTTGCGATCTTTGAGTTTTGATCTTGCGATCTTTGTGTATCAATCTTGCGATCTTTGAGTTTTAATCTTGCTATCTTTGAGTTTCAATCTTGTGATCTTTGAATTTCAATCTTGCTTGCGATCTTCGAGTTACAATCTTGCGATTGTTGAGTTTCAATCTTGCGTCTTTGAGTTTCAATCATGCGATCTTAGAGTTTCAATCTTGCTATCTTTGAGTTTCAATCTTGCGATCTTTGAGTTTCAATCTTGCGATTGCTGAGTTTTAATCTTGCGATCTTTGAGTTTCAATCATGCGATCTTTGAGTTTCAATCTTGCCATCTTTAAGTTTCAATTTTGCGATCTTTGAGTTTCAATCTTGCGATCTTTGAATTTTAATCTTGCGATCTATGAGTTTCAATCTTGCGATCTTTGAATTTTAATCTTGCGATCTTTGAGTTTCAATCTTGCTATCTTTAAGTTTTAATCTTGCCATCTTTGAGTTAAAATCTTGCGATCTTTGAGTTTCAATCTTACGATCTCTGAGTTTTAAGCTTGCAATCTTTGAGTTTCAATCTTGCGATCTTTGAGTTTTAATCTTGCGATCTTTGAGTTTCAATCTTGCCATCTTTGAGTTTCAATCTTGAGATATTTGAGTTTCAATCATGCGATCTTTGTGTATCAATCTTGCAATCTTTGAGTTTCAGTCTTTCGGTCTTTGAGTTTCAATCTTGCGATTTTTGAGTTTTAATCTTGCGATCTTTGAGTTTCAATCTTGCAATCTTTGAGTTTTAATCTTGCTATCTTTGAGTTTAATCCTATGATGTTTGAATTTCAATCTTGCGATCTTTGAGTTTTAATCTTGCGATCTTTGAGTTTTAATCATGCGATCTTTGAGTTTCAATCTTGCTATCTTTGAGTTTCAATCTTGCGATCTTTGAGTTTTAATCTTGCTATCTTTAAGTTTCAATCTTGTGATCTTTGAATTTCAATCTTGCGATTGTTGACTTTCAATCTTGCGATCTTTGAGTTTCAATCATGCGATCTTTGAGTTTCAATCTTGCTATCTTTGAGTTTCAATCTTGCGATCTTTGAGTTTTAATCTTGCTATCTTTGAGTTTCAATCTTGCTATCTTTGAGTTTCAATCTTGTGATCTTTGAATTTCAATCTTGCGATTGTTGAGTTTCAATCTTGCGTCTTTGAGTTTCAATCTTGCGATCTTTGAGTTTGAATTTTGCCATCTTTGAGTTTCAAAATTGCGATCTTTGAGTTTCAATCTTGCGATCTTTGAGTTTCAAAATTGCGATCTTTGAGTGTCAGTCCCACCATCTTTGAGTTTCAATCTTGCAATCTTTGAGTTTCAATCTTGCCATTTTTGAGTTTCAATCTTGCGATCTTTGAGTTACAATCTTGCGATCTTTGAGTTTCAAACTTGTAATCTTTGAGTTTCATTCATGCGATCTTTGAGTTTCAATCTTGCGATCTTTGAGTTTCAATCTTGCTATCTTTGAGTTTCAACCTTGCGATCTTTGAATTTCAATCTTGAGATCTTTGAGTTTCAATATTTCGATCTTTGAGTTTTGATCTTGCGATCTTTGTGTATCAATCTTGCGATCTTTGAGTTTTAATCTTGCTATCTTTGAGTTTCAATCTTGTGATCTTTGAATTTCAATCTTGCTTGCGATCTTCGAGTTACAATCTTGCGATCTTTGATTTTCAAACTTGTAATCTTTGAGTTTCATTCATGCGAGCTTTGAGTTTCAATCTTGCGATCTTTGAGTTTCAATCTTGCTATCTTTGAGTTTCAACCTTGCGATCTTTGAATTTCAATCTTGCTTGCGATCTTCGAGTTTCAGTCTTTTGATTTTCGAGTTTCAATCTTGCCATCTTTGAGTTTCAATTTTGCGATCTTGGAGTTTCAATCTTGCGATCTTTGAATTTTAATCTTGCGATCTTTGAGTTTCAATCTTGCTATCTTTGAGTTTTAATCTTGCCATCTTTGAGTTAAAATCTTGCGATCTTTGAGTTTCAATCTTGCGATCTTTGAGTTTTAAGCTTGCGATCTTTGAGTTTCTATCTTGCGATCTTTGAGTTTCAATCTTGTGATCTTTGAGTTTCAATCTTGTGATCTTTGAGTTTCAATCTTGCGATCTTTTAGTTTCAATCTTGCCATCTTTGAGTTTCAATCTTGCGATATTTGAGTTTTAATCTTGCGATCTTTGAGTTTCAATTTTGCGATCTTTGAGTATCAATCTTGCGATCTTTGAGTTTCAATCTTGAGATATTTGAGTTTCAATCATGCGATCTTTGTGTATCAATCTTGCGATCTTTGAGTTTCAGTCTTGCGATCTTTGAGTTTCAATCTTGCGATCTTTGAGTTTCAATTTTGCCATCTTTGAGTTTCAAAATTGCGATCTTTAAGTTTCAATCTTGCCATCTTTGAGTTTCAATCTTGCGATGTTTGAGTTTTAATCTTGCGATCTTTGAGTTTCAATCTTGCAATCTTTGAGTTTTAATCTTGCTATCTTTGAGTTTAATCCTGTGATCTTTGAATTTCAATCTTGCGATTGTTGAGTTTCAATCTTGCGATCTTTGAGTTTCATACATGCGATCTTTGAGTTTCAATCTTGCTATCTTTGAGTTTTAATCTTGCGATCTTTGAGTTTCAATCTTGCTATCTTTGAGTTTCAATCTTGCAATCTTTGAGTTTCAATCTTGCCATCTTTGAGTTTCAATCTTGCGATGTTTGAGTTTTAATCTTGCTATCTTTGAGTTTCAATCTTGTGATCTTTGAATTTTAATCTTGCGTTTGTTGAGTTTCAATCTTGCGATCTTTGAGTCTCAATCATGTGATCTTTGAGTTTCAATCTTGCTATCTTTGAGTTTCAATCTTGCGATCTTTGAGTTTCAATCTTGCGATTGTTGAGTTTTAATCTTGCGATCTTTGAGTTTCAATCATGCGATCTTTGAGTTTCAATCTTGCCATCTTTGAGTTTCAATTTTGCGATCTTTGAGTTTCAATCTTGCGATCTTTGAATTTTAATCTTGCGATCTATGAGTTTTCAATCTTGCGATCTTTGAATTTTAATCTTGCGATCTTTGAGTTTCAATCTTGCTATCTTTGAGTTTTAATCTTGCCATCTTTAAGTTAAAATCTTGCGATCTTTGAGTTTCAATCTTGCGATCTTTGAGTTTTAAGCGTGCGATCTTTGAGTTTCTATCTTGCGATCTTTGAGTTTCAATCTTGTGATCTTTGAGTTTCAATCTTGCGATCTTTGAGTTTCAATCTTGCGATCTTTGAGTTTAAATCTTGCCATCTTTGAGTTTCAATCTTGCGATATTTGAGTTTTAATCTTGCGATCTTTGAGTTTCAATTTTGCGATCTTTGAGTTTCAATCTTGCGATCTTTGAGTTTCAATCTTGCTATCTTTGAGTATCAATCTTGCGATCTTTGAGTTTCAATCTTGCTATCTTTGAGTTTCAATCTTGCGATATTTGAGTTTCAATCTTGCGATCTTTGAGTTTCAATCTTGCGATCTTTGAGTATCAATCTTGCGATCTTTGAGTTTCAATCTTGCTATCTTTGAGTTTCAATCTTGTGATCTTTGAATTTCAATTTTGCGATTGTTTGGTTTCAATCTTGCAATCTTTGAGTTTCAATCATGCGATCTTAGAGTTTCAATCTTGCTATCTTTGAGTTTCAATCTTGCGATCCTTGAGTTTCAATCTTGCGATTGCTGAGTTTTAATCTTGCGATCTTTGAGTTTCAATCATGCGATCTTTGAGTTTCAATCTTGCCATCTTTGAGTTTCAATCTTGCTATCTTTGAGTTTCAACCTTGCGATCTTTGAATTTCAATCTTGCTTGCAATCTTCGAGTTTCAGTCTTTTGATTTTCGAGTTACAATCTTGCCATCTTTGAGTTTCAATTTTGCGATCTTGGAGTTTCAATCTTGCGATCTTTGAATTTTAATCTTGCGATCTTTGAGTTTCAATCTTGCTATCTTTGAGTTTTAATCTTGCCATCTTTGAGTTAAAATCTTGCGATTTTTGAGTTTCAATCTTGCGATCTTTGAGTTTTAAGCTTGCGATCTTTGAGTTTCTATCTAGCGATCTTTGAGTTTCAATCTTGTGATCTTTGAGTTTCAATCTTGCGATCTTTGAGTTTCAATCTTGCGATCTTTGAGTTTCAATCTTGCCATCTTTGAGTTTCAATCTTGCGATATTTGAGTTTTAATCTTGCGATCTTTGAGTTTCAAATTTGCGATCTTTGAGTTTCAATCTTGCGATCTTTGTGTTTCAATCTTGAGATATTTGAGTTTCAATCATGCGATCTTTGTGTATCAATCTTGCGATCTTTGAGTTTCAGTCTTGCGATCTTTGAGTTTCAATCTTGCGATCAATGAGTTTCAATTTTGCCATCTTTGAGTTTCAAAATTGCGATCTTTAAGTTTCAATCTTGCCATCTTTGAGTTTCAATCTTGCGATCTTTGAGTTTTAATCTTGCGATCTTTGAGTTTAATCCTGTGATCTTTGAATTTCAATCTTGCGATTGTTGAGTTTCAATCTTGCGATCTTTGAGTTTCAATCATGCGATCTTTGAGTTTCAAGCTTGCTATCTTTGAGTTTTAATCTTGCGATCTTTGAGTTTCAATCTTGCTATCTTTGAGTTTCAATCTTGCGATCTTTGAGTTTCAATCTTGCGATCTTTGAGTTTTAATCCTACGATCTTTGAGTATCAATATTGCGATCTTTGAGTTTCAATCTTGCTATCTTTGAGTTTCAATCTTGTGATCTTTGAATTTTAATCTTGCGTTTGTTAAGTTTCAATCTTGCGATATTTGAGTTTCAATCATGTGATCTTTGAGTTTCAATCTTGCTATCTTTGAGTTTCAATCTTGCGATCTTTGAGTTTCAATCTTGCGATTGTTGAGTTTTCATCTTGCGATCTTTGAGTTTCAATCATGCGATCTTTGAGTTTCAATCTTGCCATCTTTGAGTTTCAATTTTGCGATCTTTGAGTTTCAATCTTGCGATCTTTGAATTTTAATCTTGCGATCTATGAGTTTTCAATCTTGCGATCTTTGAATTTTAATCTTGCGATCTTTGAGTTTCAATCTTGCTATCTTTGAGTTTTAATCTTGCCATCTTTAAGTTAAAATCTTGCGATCTTTGAGTTTCAATCTTGCGATCTTTAAGTTTTAAGCTTGCGATCTTTGAGTTTCTATCTTGCGATCTTTGAGTTTCAATCTTGTGATCTTTGAGTTTCAATCTTGCGATCTTTGAGTTTCAATCTTGTGATCTTTGAGTTTAAATCTTGCCATCTTTGAGTTTCAATCTTGCGATATTTGAGTTTTAATCTTGTGATCTTTGAGTTTCAATTTTGCGATCTTTAAATTTCAATCTTGCGATCTTTGAGTTTCAATCTTGCCATCTTTGAGTATCAATCTTGCGATCTTTGAGTTTCAATCATGCGATCTTTGAGTTTCAATCTTGCCATCTTTGAGTTTCAATTTTGCGATCTTTGAGTTTCAATCTTGCGATCTTTGAATTTTAATCTTGCGATCTATGAGTTTCAATCTTGCGATCTTTGAATTTATTTTAATCTTGCGATCTTTGAGTTTTAATCTTGCTATCTTTGAGTTTTAATCTTGCCATCTTTGAGTTAAAATCTTGCGATCTTTGAGTTTCAGTCTTACGATCTTTGAGTTTTAAGCTTGCAATCTTTGAGTTTCAATCTTGCGATCTTTGACTTTTAATCTTGCGATCTTTGAGTTTCAATCTTGCCATCTTTGAGTTTTAATCTTGCGATCTTTGAGTTTCAATTTTGAGATCTTTGAGTTTAAATCTTGCGATCTTTGAGTTTCAATCTTGAGATATTTGAGTTTCAATCATGCGATCTTTGTGTATCAATCTTGCGATCTTTGAGTGTCAGTCTTTCGGTCTTTGAGTTTCAATCTTGCGATCTTTGAGTTTCAATTTTGCCATCTTTGAGTTTCAAAATTGCAATCTTTCAGTTTCAATCTTGCCATCTTTAAGTTGCAATCTTGCGATCTTTGAGTTTTAATCTTGCGATCTTTGAGTTTCAATCTTGCAATCTTTGAGTTTTAATCTTGCTATCTTTGAGTTTAATCCTGTAATGTTTGAATTTCAATCTTGCGATCTTTGAGTTTTAATATTGCGATCTTTGAGTTTCAATCATGCGATCTTTGAGTTTCAATCTTGCTATCTTTGAGTTTCAATCTTGCGATCTTTGAGTTTTAATCTTGCTATCTTTAAGTTTCAATCTTGTGATCTTTGAATTTCAATCTTGCGATTGTTGACTTTCAATCTTGCGATCTTTGAGTTTCAATCATGCGATCTTTGAGTTTCAATCTTGCTATCTTTGAGTTTCAATCTTGCGATCTTTGAGTTTTAATCTTGCTATTTTTGAGTTTCAATCTTGTGATCTTTGAATTTCAATCTTGCGATTGTTGAGTTTCAATCTTGCGTCTTTGAGTTTCAATCTTGCGATCTTTGAGTTTGAATTTTGCCATTTTTGAGTTTCAAAATTGCGATCTTTGAGTTTCAATCTTGCGATCTTTGAGTTTCAAAATTGCGATCTTTGAGTTTCAGTCTTGCCATCTTTGAGTTTCAATCTTGCAATCTTTAAGTTTCAATCTTGCCATTTTTGAGTTTCAATCTTGCGATCTTTGAGTTACAATCTTGCGATCTTTGAGTTTCAAACTTGTAATCTTTGAGTTTCATTCATGCGATCTTTGAGTTTCAATCTTGCGATCTTTGAGTTTCAATCTTGCTATCTTTGAGTTTCAACCTTGCGATCTTTGAATTTCAATCTTGAGATCTTTGAGTTTCAATCTTGCGATCATTGAGTTTTGATCTTGCGATCTTTGTGTATCAATCTTGCGATCTTTGAGTTTTAATCTTGCTATCTTTGAGTTTCAATCTTGTGATCTTTGAATTTCAATCTTGCGATTGTTGAGTTTCAATCTTGCGTCTTTGAGTTTCAATCTTGCGATCTTTGAGTTTGAATTTTGCCATCTTTGAGTTTCAAAATTGCGATCTTTGAGTTTCAATCTTGCGATCTTTGAGTTTCAAAATTGCGATCTTTGAGTTTCAGTCTTGCCATTTTTGAGTTTCAATCTTGCAATCTTTGAATTTCAATCTTGCTATCTTTGAGTTTCAACCTTGCGATCTTTGAATTTCAATCTTGAGATCTTTGAGTTTCAAACTTGTGATCTTTGAGTTTCAATCTTGCCATCTTTGAGTTTCAATCTTGCGATCTTTGAGTTTTAATCTTGCGATCTTTGAGTATCAATCTTGCGATCTTTGAGTTTCAATCTTGCTATCTTTGAGTTTCAATCTTGCGATCTTTGAATTTTAATCTTGCGATTGTTGAGTTTCAATCTTGCGATCTTTGAGTTTTAATCTTGAGATATTTTAATTTCAATCATGCGAACTTTGTGTATCAATCCTGCGATTTTTGAGTTTCAGTCTTTTGATTTTCGAGTTTCAATCTTGCCATCTTTGAGTTTCAATTTTGCGATCTTGGAGTTTCAATCTTGAGAGATAAGACAGGGGTATATGGTCTAGACCTGTGGGAGCCTCTTTGTTTACCCTTAAAAATCAAAAGAGTGACCTCTGAGCTGGTAGAGGAGGTTGACGTTCCTTCAGAGGCTTTGTACTAACAGACTACCGACCATACAGGTTGAGTATCTACATAATATGTTTGTGCATGCTGAAGTAGTAGTTAAGCCTGTAGGTTGTCGACACTATACGTACCTCGATAAGGTTGCAGCCAAGTGTGCATTTGCGCAGAGTGCAATCGATTGTGTATGTGGTGTGTTTGTTCATGAGTCAATTAGTTATGAATTGGACACAATTCAATCGAATTAAAAAACAACCTTGTGTCCGAGTGGTTCCGCATCCGACTCCTAACCCGACGTTGACTCAACGAAACCGACCAACTATCTCCTTTATCTTGATTGCAATAATTTATATGGAAAATCCTTAAGTGAGCCCCTCCTACATTCAGAATTCAAGTGGGTACAAGAAATCGATAAATTAAATATTAGAGAAATACCAGATAATGCGGAAATGTAATATATTTGTTGAGTCGGGTACGCTAACCACTGGACCACGCGGGGTTGATAGCTTTTTGTCTAATTTGTTTAATATATATTTATGTTTTAGGAATTTGCTGCTGGATGCGCTGGTAGCAGCGCACAGCTTTTTCATGTAGTAATTCCACGCGCATGATCGTAGGCTAAGAGTGTACGAGAGAAGCCACATAGAGTGTATGAAATATTACATTTGTTATAGTATAACATGGTAAAAGTTAGGTTAAGAGTGTATTTTATATAGTATAACGTGGGAATTTGGAGGGAAATTTGGGAAAAGTGAGGTAAGAAAATTTGTCGGGAGCCGCCATATTGGATGACGTCATCAAAAATGGACCAATCAGAGCTCGGGGTGGTTACGTGACTTCCCCCACCCATAATTAGCGCCAATTAAAAATCCCATTAGCGTCAATTAAAAACTAATTAAAAAACTCATTAAGGTCAATTAAAAACTCATTAAGGTCAATTAAAAACTCATTAAGGTCCATTAAAACTCATTAAGGTCAATTAAAAACCAATTAAAACCCCCCACCCTCGACTTGCCGTTTGACGAAAACTCGCCATGGGACGTCTTCGGAGCCCCATTTCCCCTCTACTCCTACCTCTTGGGTGGTGTGGAAACTTGGGTCATAGTCTTGTCTGGGAATGTAAGGACAAGCGTTGCGACTCATGCATAGGCCTTCGGGGAAGGAGGCACAATACTCCCCCGTGACTCTCAAGGTCAACTGAGAGTATAAAAGGACTCGTATTTCCACTTTTCTTATCAGTCTATCATGGCATCTTTTGTCGAAAGTTTCAACGCTGCTACTCCGATGAATTATATTACTGTCAAGGTTGGAGATTTGTCATCCATTTTCCAGAATCCAGTCAAAAGTATTACACGCATAAGTACGAAATACGGTGATACTCTCGTTGCGATACTGTTTGATCCGCATTTGGAGGAGGACATCAAGGTGTTTCTACCTAAAAGATACGTCGATACTTTGCATGAGGAAAAATCAATACCGAACAACTTGGTACTGATGAAAGAAGTTGGATCCACGTCTGCTGTACACATTTTCCAGGTATGTTACTTGAGGGAACAGTATGTTAACTTGAGAGAAAAGTAACAACATTCTTTTGTTATGAGTTGTTTTCTTATGAGTGCTGTTATTGTTTCAGAAAGATGGAGCATTGCTGCAAGATGTTTAAGTGTTTCAAAACACCAGATGATCGAGTACGCGACTGCAGATACTGCAAAGCATTTGAAGAAAAAAGGAAAAGACGTTGCATCCCATTGATCTTCATACCGTGTACTTTGTTCGCAAGTTACATGGTCTACGATATTTACTATAAACACCTAGAGTAAATCTCTATGGAAAGGTGGTAGGATGGCTACCAACGTAATGAATGATGGTTGGGGCAAATTACAATAAACAATGCGGCTAGTGAGACTAGGCCTACTGGGGAAGCTCACTATAATAAAATACGCGCTTTGATCAGTACCTCATGGGTAGTGTGGAAACCTTATCAGAGCGCACTCTAGGACAGTAGTTACAAGTTTTGCCACCAGGTGCGCATTTGCACAGAGTGCAATCGACATTTGTTATAGTGCATATTGCCACAGAGTAGCAAGTCCATGCGCATACGTCACCCGCGCACAGCTGATGCCGCCAAGTCCGCTCTAATTGACGTTGCCGCTAGGGGCTCTGCGATCACGTCAGCCACATAGAGTATATGAAATATTAATTTTATTATAGTGTATGGAATATTACATTTGTTATAGTGTATATATGAAATAATCCATAGAGTAGCAAGTTCCCGCGCATGCGCGCCCGACCAGCAGACGACGCGTTAGCCATTTATTATAGTGTATTTTATATAGTATAAAGGCCGCCATCTTGGATGAGGGAATTTTAGGAGGGAATTTTTCCACGGGGTGTGAGTTGGCGCGGGAGGGAAAAGACGCCATATTGGACAAAAAAAAATTCATTTTATATAGTATAACATGGAAAAAGACGACATATTGGACAAAAAAGTTCATTTTTTAGAGTATAACAAGGTTAAGAGTGTATTTTATATAGTATAACATGAAAAAAGTTAGTCTATTTTATATAGAATAACATGGAAAAAGTTAGGTTAAGAGTGTATTTTATATAGTATAACAAGGTTAACAGTGCATTTTATATAGTATGATGTGGGAATTTGGAGGGAAATTTGGGAATTTGAGGGAAATTTGAGGTTAGGAAAAGTGAGGTTAGGAAATTTGGTGGGAAATGGGTGCCGCCATCTTGGAAAAGTCACGTGACCGCTCTCGACCAATCAGAGGCCAGAAAAGTGGGTCTACAACCTGGGCTTTTATACTACTATTTAACACTTGAAAGAGGAAGTAAGTTGTCATGCCCTTGATGTACGGTAGCTGAGTAGTGGAAAGATTCCCCTCCACTGCTAAAACCCCTATATATTTTAAATATATCGCGCAGGTCGCTTTATATCTAACTCAATAGTCGTATACTATGTAATTCTCTATTCCACTTATAGCAACATATAACTAAATATTTTACACCTATAATTTAGAATATAGTTGAAAAAACAACGTTTTAGAAAACACTAACACTACCCAATATTATTATATTTTAAATATCTATGAAAATTCTAAAAGTAAACTAGAAAGTGTATTTTTAATTAAATCTTGAATGTTACGTTTTTCGTTAGGCACTTTAGGTTTTTCGTTACCTTATCAGTTAGGTATCGATATAAATGCAAGTTAGGGTTGATATTTTTTTGAGATTAAATAAAATAAAACTTATTCCTTTAGTAAAGTTCTCATTCCTTTAGCATAAATACACTATACAACTGAGCAACAATAATATTACTGTGACAAACAAATCATAAATATAGTATTTATATTTAATTTCAATAAAAAAACTGTTAAGTTATTATCTCTATTTAAAAATATAACGTAAGATCTGTATATATTTTTGGAGGATAAAAATCTTTAATATTAAAAGTTAATGTGGAATTTGCCATTAATTAATAAGTTTTGATTATTATAGGTATAAGGGGCTGGCTTTAATTAATTGAAGTGTTTTACATGGTTTGAGAGTTATCTAACGGCCCGCAGGCAAATTGTTTCAATTAATGGAATATCAAGTGATGCTAAACCTGTTGATTATGGAGTAATACGAGGTAGCACATTGGGGCCAATACTTTTTTTAATTTATATAAATAACTTAGCAAAACTAAATTTAAATGGAAAGCTATATTTAATTGCTGATGATTCGGCTATTTTTTTTGAGGGAAACAATCGGTTTGCAACTTGGTTTGCAAAAACGCAGAAAATTATCTGAAATTAGTGAAAACGTGGCTTGAACAAAATTTATTAAAACTTAATACCTCTAAATCAAAATTTATGGCGATCTATTTAAGACCCATTACAGACTTAGGTAGGAAAACTTTAAAATTGCACAATACCAATTGTTCCATTGGGGATTCTTGTACCTGTGCGGAATTCGACCAGGTTGATTCATATAAGTATTTAGGAGTGATTTACGATAAAAGAATGAGGTGGTGTGATCATATTGATTTTGTAAAAAAGAAGGCTCATAAACTATTATTTGTTTTCAGACAGTTACGAGAAATCCTCGAGCTGCCAGATATAAAATTGTCATACTATGCATATTGCTAATCTCTGTTTTTGTGCGGGAATATAGCTGGGGGTGGTGCTTTCAAATCAATACTTGAACCATTAAACGTCATACAACGTTTAATAATAAAAACAGCATTGGGTAAAAATAGAAGATATCCAACAGACATTTAATTTGAAGAATTCAAGGTACTAACTGTTAGACAGCTATACTCGTATATTAAATCACTACTTTTATACTCTTATAATAACTTTAATAGTATTTACATTCAACCCGACTACAATTATTTTACCCAATATTCTCAAAACACTAACATACAAACAGAAAGACTTAAGAAAGTGTACTCATTATCCACTTCCCATTTCATAATGCAATACCCTTTTAGAAATATCCCAAATGAACTCAAAGAATTCCAGCAACTTAAGCTAGTAGCGTACAAAAGGAAAGTTACAGAATGGTTGTTGACCTTGGGAGGGGGTGCATCGGAGTTGCTTATTGCATCCAGTTATAGATAGCTAACATGCCTATACCATTTATATCCACTATTCAACCGCGACCTTACCAAATTAGGTATTTGATCTCATAAAAAAAATCTGTTGTGGTGTTTTATTTATTACTATTTTTATTTATTTTTTCCTATCTAATTCTCTGACCTCATAATTTCTTGTTATGACTCTTTCCTATTTTTTTTATTTTTATCTTCAATCAGATTCCTATTATTCACTTCAACAAATTCACTATTATGAAATAATGTAGGGGTAAATCCAATCAAATAAATTAAATTGCAACATATCCTTGCTTGTGTATATTGATAAATTTACAAATAACAATTAATCTCACTAAAAAAAATATATTTGTTATTATTATTTTTTTTTTCAAAATGACCTTTGAAAATGATGACTCATGCCCACGTACAGATGTTTATCTATATGGGCATTATTTTTTTCTCCATTGTTAAATATATTTGTTAATTTTAGATTTTATTGTTTGTAAATAGAAGTGCACTGTAAATAATTTGTTATTTGTTTTTTGTATGTAAATTGGAGGAATAAACTTATTTTGATTTGATAATACACTTTACAGAGTTATTCAATTTAATAATCTAACTATATAATCATATTATATGAAGGGAATATCGATTATTAAATAGTTTAGCTTAGGATTATTTGATAGCTAATGGACTAGTAGAGCTAACATATATATCACATTTATTCCCAGTCTGTTCAGTTTGTAGATAACCCACTATAAAGGTCACTTTACCAGCTAGTATCAATATTATGAGTATTAGAAGAGTAAATGCTGGTGCTTTAAGTAAGAATTCATGATTTAATTCATGTAAAATGTTAAAAGTAATTTCTTGTCAAATTTATTTGAACTCAAATGTAAAAGCTCAATACATATATCAATGTAAGTAAATTAAAATATATAATTATATTAAAATTTATACGTAAATTAGGTTACAGTTATGGGGTATATTGATAACTGAGTGTTATGTCATTTCCAAAATGTCGGAATGTGACAGAGGTATACCTTAATGTTTACAGCAGGACTAGTTTTTGGCTGGTTGTGTGATAATCAGAGACCTTCCTCTCCCTATAACCAAGGGATGAATGTGGTTGACGTCTGGTATGTGTACAAATTATACACTTTATGTGGTATGCGGCCCTAACCCCGACCAGTACTGCCCTATAACCTTCATCAATAGTTTTTAATTGGATGTTTTCCACACCACTATGAATTCTAAATAACATATGGGATTCTAAATAAAAGGAAATAAATATTGATCAATCAAGACGAAAAATAATGTAAAAAAGTACAATTCTTAATTTCCTATTGAACAATGTCATATCACTGCACATTTAATTTTGTTGATTAGTACTGAAAAATTAATTTTACATTTAACAACTCACTATAATAATTGTATGGATGGATTTTAACTCCATTATTTCATATTTTTGTTAATAAATCTGAGTGTCCTTGACCGGATGGTTATCGCAATGTAGTAGCGTCCAGTAATATTGACCATGGCAGTATTTCTGATGTGTGACCACTAAGCAATCCAGTAACTAAGCCCGGTCCCTCAATAGTGGGGGGTCTGACCCCACCCTGACTGAGATTTATAAAGGCCTCTTAGCCCTATCTAACACTTAACCTGACTAAGTAAGACCTAGTAAGACCTCTTTTAACTTTTAAAGTTTAAACAAAAATCGTTTTTATATTAAAACAATAATTTAAACGTATTTGATATTAATAATTAATTATGTACAATATAAAATGCCGTTAAGTTAGATTGATGTTTAGTTTTACTCAAACATAGCAGTTGAAATAGATTAAATTAGCAATTGATATTTAAAACAGGCGCTTTATGAATAAAGATATACTCTTACTTTTCTAATATGTCTAAACGTATTCTTAAGTTTAATATATTTTGATCTAAGATAGTGGTGTACTTTGGCATTACATGCTATTTGAAGTACTTCGTGAAATGGATGTGTCGGATATATTACATAAATTAATGGATTATAATTTGATTTATAACTTCCAAAGTCTGGTAAGAAACTAAAGAATATTAGAGTAAGGTTTCATACATTCAATGATTATAAGTTTTTAGTCCCTAATACTAAATAAAAGTGGATAGTTTAAGCACACGTATTAACTACCGTCCAATAATAAAAAACATTATTCTTGTTACCTTTAATTTATAACAGTCACTATTATTAGAATTTATTGGTTAGTAAATTAATAAAAAACGCAGTTAACAGGTACAATATGTTTGGTAGCATGCAATATCTAACTGATATTATATAGCCAGTATCCAAGCACTTAAAGTATTTAATAATGTTTGCAGTATTTAATAAAGTTTAATAAAGTACATTTTTCAATTACACTATTTTACCATATTGTAACAACAAAAAATTGTTCAAGCGTATTAATCAACAAAAACTTGTACTTTTTGTTTAACCTGTACTGCCCTAGCTGGCTAGCGTTACGTGCTAAACAATTAACTATTCAAAAATGCCATGTTTATTCCTTGGGTAAAAAATCTATCTACAAAGTTTAACTCAATGTATTTTTCATAGAAGTGTCTTATCAGTTACAAAATATTTACATTACCATGGGTCTCTAAAAATTTGTGTGAAAATATATCATCTAAGTATTTCTTAATGTAACGTTTAACCTTGTAATTGCACAGCCATTTTGAGGGATCCACCCGCTTGTCTTGACGGAACAACCCCTATAGTAGCTCTGCTGTCCATCTTAGAATGTCCAAGTTAGAATTTTGTTAAATGAGGTTGCACTTTTTATGCTACATTTTTATTAGGTAACTAACTAAGAATTACCATTGAATAACATAAACTTAAAATACAATTTAACAACCTATTTCAACAGCTTTCGACTACCATATTATACATAACTATACTTTTTTTAATATAAAATAATCGTGATAACGTTTAGTTTTTTAAGCAGAGTATTGATGTTAAACTTTTAAAATGTCTTTGATATCGCTATTCGATAAAAAAAATATACAACAAAAGTAGATAAACGCCAGATGACGTCACAGGAGGTCATGTGCAGACGTGGTAATTAAAGCTGGGCGTGTTCTATCTAGGTCAACAGAGTTAACTCAATGATCTCCGTTACAACCTGACTTCAGAGTTTGTCTTGCAAACATTGGACTCCACTCTTACAGTAACTTATACTGATGTAGAAAATCTGAACTCCTCTTTACATTAACGGACTGTTAAGGATTCCTGTAGAATTTTCATGGAAATATATTCATATTGTTACAATAATAATAAGTTACAACAATAATACTGGTGCATAAAAACTCATGCTGATAAGAAATATTTTAAGTTCTTCATTTATTATACAATAAAAGCTTTTATCTGGTACCTTGCGTCATATACTTGTTGAGTATATAATAGACTACTTTTGGTATTTATACAGAGGATTGATTTCATTTATTTCGTTGCATAAGCAATATAAATGAGAACCATACATTTTCTGGGGTTAAACTTGGCCCATCAGTATTTTCAACCTACGTTATTAGGACTTAACTCCTATAGATAATAAAACAAATATATAATACAAATTATTAGTTTTCAGTTAACTGCAGTATTGGCCAAGCCAATTTGGAATTAAATAAAATGGTGTTTGTGATCCTTATTCCTGGAGACGACAACACTACCCACCGTAATTGGTCACCATCTATTAGCGTTCCTGAGGTCCTTACCCTCTTTGAGGACCATTGAGGTCAATTTACTCGGTCAAGACTCCTAACGCGTCGATGCATGAGTCGCTCCTCCAGCCTAGAAGCCGAATGCTGATGTCTATTATGCTGGGAAAGACCCGATTTGGAGTTAAACCCCCTGCTGCAAACAAGGGGCAAGTCTCTATGCATCACAAACCCCCCCTTCAAATAGACTAGAGACAAAAGGCTGCATGGGAACCCCCGAAGCTTCTGTCACATTTTGAACAAGAACACCCTAGAGCCTGTCCTGGATGTACTGATATGTGATGTCTTATGATGTCACCAGGTCTCATAAAGAAACCCCCTGCAAAGCCTACAAACAATTGGTTCCCAGGGGATGGTGTACAAGTCGAATCCACCACCAAGTCTACACCAAGTTCCGGCTGTGGCAAAAGCTATCTGACTAATGGCTGAATGTCGATAGTTGGTGCTTCTTTGGTGGACATCCATCACTCTTACGTAGGCACTTAAGCTGGGCAATCCTTACTGTTGACATCGTTCTTTTCGTCCTTCCTAAAGCGGCGACAAGCACCACATCTCACCTTAGCATCAGCATTGTAACAATCTTTACGATCGTGCTGCCCATTACAGTGAGAACACGATAGTGCCCTCTCATTAAAGTACTTGATAAATGTCCAAAGGCCTGACAGTAGTACCATCTGGTAACTTCGAGGTAATCTTTCACCTTAACAGGTTTTCAAATAAAAAAATACCCTATCTCTACACCCCTAAGCCGGTTACGGATTTGGCAGATTATTTTAACACCCAATGTTGCTTCCCCTGCCAATAGGACTTTCTTCGTTTAAATACTTTACAATTAATTTTTATTTCTCTAAAAGCGATATTCTAGCCCAAGTTCTGATTTAAAATAATACTCAAAACATGAAAGAGGTTTTCAGACGGTTTCAGGTACTGCTGGTAAATAAAAGTACCCATCAGAAAAAAGTCAGTTTTCAACTTGAGGTGGATCTTTCGAACCACCTCAGGTACTCGAGGTACTTACTAGGACAGTGTGTAAGTACCTGCCTAGTAAGCATGTCAGACTCCTCCACGACGTGAACTCGCGAGGGTAATACCGTCGTGAGACGGTAAAATCCCGGAGTTGCGTCCACACCAGGTACTCCCAAGCGATGATTGGGTCCGTATCAGATTCTTCCTTGAGGCGTCGCCCCAAGTACTGCTGACCGTGATCCAGTTTCGATAATTTTCCTTCTCGAAGGGTTGTAAGTGACCCAACAAGTCACTCTTGGGTGGTTTGTTGAGTCCATGTCAGGTTCCTCCTAGTGGCGTACGCCCCAGGTACTTTTGATCGTAATCCTATTACGTTCAGTTTCGGTTGGTCATGTAGGTACCAGCCGCGTAGCGGCTTTCCTCCATGAGTGGATGTCTCCAAGGTATTTAAACCAGTCTCAAAGACCAGTGAAATCAGTGGTGGTGCCAGATACCACCCGTTATCAACGAGTTCCTCTACGACACACAAGTGACCGTGAACCAACGACCATTGTCGTTGTAGCCGCAGGCTAACACACGTGGCAAGGACTTCTCTGAGGAATCCTCGGGGGATTACCGGGTTTCCCCGTGCTCGTCCCTGCGGTGATGCTAAGTTCAAGGCACAATTGTGTTAGGGTCTTCAAAGCCGGGCACCGGCGCATTGGACAGCCATCAGACGAGCAGGGACTGATTCTTACAGGCCATACTGCTCCAATGAAAGAGTTAAGCGTTCAAAAGTGCGATGCAATATTCCTGGAACCACTAAATCTACTTCCGTGGACACCCAAAATCAAGAAACGGAGTTCGTTCGACTTTTACTGCTTATTTTGGGGTTTTTAGGCCAGGCAGGGGGCAGACAGTTAGCCAGCTGGGCAAGACAATTCACCATTGAAGAATTGGGGAGACCCTAATAGTGTCCACAATAGCCTATGTTCGCCGGCGTGTCGACCACCTGTAAGTGTATGTGTATGCTGGGAATGTGTGTGGACTTGTTCGATTTCCATAGGCCTTTATCGCTAGGACTCTCGTTCCAGCTAGGCATGTTTATATTACAGTTAGAGCTGTCACCACCGATAGGAGTCGACGCCTGTCTTTCGATTTTGGGTCGTACAAGGCGTGCCTGCGTCACTCAAGCGTATGGAAAGCGAGGAACCCCCACCCGACACGTGCTAGCAAATGAATAAGTTTACTGGCTTAGTTGGTTGCTGCTGAGCCAGACCAGTGGGGGTTTGGCGATCATGCCCTCGGCCTTATGAAGGAGAACCGAAGTACCACAAGCATCATATACATCGTACCGTCCAACTTGAATCTTACTTTTAAAAACTTTGGCCAGATGACGTCCTTAGTGCCGAACGTAAAATTTGTTGGCTTCACCTTAGGGGTGAAGTTGAGAACTGTGATACGTTCTAAGGTCGGTAGTTTAGGCCAGTTATAACATGCCCGGTTTAAAATGCCATTTCTGAACACGGTACACCACCGAACGTCAAATATGCTGTCACCACCTTAAGTAATAGATTGATAACTGTTGTACATTCAGAAGTAAGTAGGTTAACCCAGTTAGAACAAGCCCGATTTCAACTGACATATCTAAATACAGTACGCTGCCTAACCTAAAATATCTTGGTATTATTCCGTATGCAGTTGATAACTGTGATAGATTCAAAATTCAGAAGCTTTAGCTAGTTAGAACATGCCCAGTTTCAAGTGACACGGCACACTGCCGAACGGAAATATATTGACTTTACTTTAGAAATGGAGTTGAGAACTGTAATACATTTAGAAGTCGGTAGGTAACTTAGTTGGTCTAGAATATATGTAGAATATCCCTAACCCCGATTAATAAGTGTTGACAGAAAATGTTGTAGCTAGGCTTTTTAGTTGTGGTGTTATTAGTTTTGTACATTTTTTTTAGACTTGTTTATTTTAGTTTCATCAAAAGGGCTCCTTCTTATGTAACGATTATTATTTTCACTGCTATTTATTTTGCTGTAAAAACTAGTATCAGGCTTTAACACAATAAATAGTCAGAAATTACGAAATTGCGAATATGTATATATTATTAAGTAAACTTTATACTTATACCATGGCTAGTATAAGTAAAATTATATACACTAATGCCGTTTTACAAACAGTGAAACAAACATTTATTTAAAGCTCTTTGATACTACTATATTATTGGACAACACTCAATGGAGGCTTTCTACTCATTAACACTGCAGTAACGTATTTCTTTATCAACTAATTAGCATAATTGAATAAACTACTGGGCCTATGATTCATTCAACATGTACGAGTATTACAGATATTTATAAGAACATTAGGATTTCCAAAGGTAACTTAATTACACTGCGTATCCAAATTTTCATTTCCAACTTTCTCGTTTGAATATAGTACTATGAAATTTATAGAATAAATTGTAGTCAACATTTTATATTTAATTTAATTTACAAGTCAATAGTGTGTACAGTTAAATATTCCCATATTCATCCTTAATGAGACGTAATATATTTGTATGTTGTGATCTTGATATAGACTAATATGAAACATTTATAGTAAGCTAGATGCTTGTCTATCGTTACAAATTTATTTAATTTGAACGTTAAAAAACTAAATTAAACATTTTAGATATTTATTCTTTTTTTATTTCTAAGACGCCGATCGTAGAGATATGGGCGAATATGAGGTGTGAATGAGTGTGATGAATATAGATGAACGAGTGTAGTCATTGTTACTCTCTGAGTTCAACTTAGTTCAAAAAGGACTATTTATTTTTAGCCCAATAGCCAGGGTGAATATGGGACCTAGAGTTATATGTGGAATAAAAACCACGTAGTGTTGGTCTAAATTTTAGTTACCTGATAAGTCTGACACTCAGTTCTCTTCTATACACAACATCTGACCCTTGACTACCATTCAACATGGACAGCCCAGACATCTCTAGTAGCATATCCACGTCGATGGCAACCATTGAACGGACACTGTGCCGGTATTAGGAGGACTGCGCATAGAACCCATCACCTAAAATCTCCTTAACACTTGGTCCCCAAGTAGCTGGGTTACAGCACTAATTATTAAATTATTAATTCGATATATTAAATTCATAGATTTTTTTATTAGTTGAATCTACGTTTTTATTTATTTTTTTTCTTGATTCCGAAATTCTAAAATGTCTTTTAATGTAACTATTGTGCTTAAATGTTTCGTCAAGAGGTTGACATCATTATAGTACTTATAAAACTTAAAACCTTAAACTCAAACACAAATATCAAATTAAATCAGTTTTATTGCAGTGGACATTAAACATGTATTGCAGAAGTCAATTTTATTTTAAAAGATATTTTATGTCTACTTAAACAAATTTAGTTTAACCCACACTGCAAAAAAATCTCTCAAACATACAATGTTTCTGCACATTCATACATCCAATTTCCGCACCTCCAGTTCCGGTGTCAGCATAACCACTGTGTGGTCTCCAAGTTATTCGCTAAAAACCCACCCACACTTTAAAAAGCATGGTAGGCTAGAAAGCCTTTTAATTGAGTTTTAAACGCCTTCAGCGTTCTGGCGATTTTTATACAATTTGGTAGTTTATTGTAAAGATGGACACCTGCCTCTGAGGGCAAATGCTCGTAAGTAACTGTTCTGTGCTTCCCAGTCCTATAGTTGTCCCTGCCTCTAGTGCCATATTCGTGAATGTCTCGTCTCCACATCAAAGCAAACTTCGAAATAAAAAAAGTTGTTGTTTCTATAATATAGAGGCAAGGTAAAGGCAAGATTCTAAATTTTTTGAAGATCGGCTTGTATGATTCTCTGAAATCAACTTTTTCGATTATCCGAATCGCTCTTTTTTGTAATCTGATACTCTCCAGAGCTGATTACTTGCACCGGCTCCCTACAGCACTATGCCATGGATTAGTTGGGGATAAATTAAACCATAATACGCCGTCTTCAGCACCTGAATAGGGCAGTATTTGGCTAAAGTCCTCAGAACATAGATACCAGATGTTAATTTGACACATACCGCATCAATATGGGTATTCCATGTCAAACCTTGATCTATGTGTAATCCAAGGAATTTTGACGTGAACACTTCTTCCAGCATAGTGTCTTCCAACAGCATGCTGGGGACCGATTATATGTTCTGAGGACGTGAGGTAAAATGTATAAAATTTGATTTAGAAGAATTAGTATTCAAGTTTATGTTTTTGAAATATTGAATGCATTTATTAAATTCTAAAAAAGTTTTTTGTTCCACGAGTTCAGGAGCTTTATCTTTAAAACACAGGGTTGTATCGTCTACATATTGCACGATTTTTACCTGACGCAGAGATGCTCCAATGTCGTTGACATAAACTAAAAAAAAGGGCTAGACTGAGAATTTATCCCTAAAGGACATCGTAGCACAGGTTGACAAGTTCGGATGATTGATTTGCAATTTGTACTAATTGAGCTCTTTGTCTGAGGTATGATCCCAGCCACTCCAAGGGCACACCTCTGATGCCATGAGATTCTAATTTGCTGAGTAGTATATTATGGTCAACACAGACAAAAGCTTTTGATAAGTCGAGAAAATCATCGAGGGTGGATTTATGACATTCTAATCCCCCCACAACCATATCGACTTAACACTGTGTCTATAGTAGATTTAACCTTTCTGAATCCAAATTGATACTCAGAGAGGTGGTTGTGTTTATTTAAAAAATATATCATTCTAGTTAGTGTTTTAAATATTTTGCTCAAATTGGCAAAATCGAGACCGGCCGATAGTTATTGATTAAGCAGGGGTCGCCCTTTTTAAATATAGGCGTTACCTTAGCTGTTTTAAGGAGCGAGGGAAAGACTCCAGTTTGAAAATATAAGTGCATTGAGTGTGTCAGTGGCCTCAAGATATGCTTGTAGCATTTCTATAGGACTGACATTGACATAAAATTTAGATCGTTTGAATTTTTGGCTGGGAGCTCTCTAATAATTCTGCTGATTTCTTCCTCATTGGCAAGTTCCAGCACCATCGAATATGTCGGGCTAAGCCTTTTTGAGGGCTTTGATTTAATCAATGAAGAATAATGCATATTTTGGTCAGCCACCGAAGCAAAAAAGTTATTAAACTCGTTTGCCAGGATTGAAGCATCACTGACGAACTCATATCCAATGTTTATCTTTATTTATTCATGCTGATTATTATTGTTTTTAATGATGACCAAGCTGTTTTAGAAACATTTGTTGAATACAGAAGTGTTTTCGTTACCTTATACGCTTTGGCTGCTTGAATGGCTTTTCTTTTTTTTTTTTAATTATGCTCTTATTATTTTTGTAATTTTTGGCTCCCTTTCAGATTGTGTTCCACTTATACGGGCCTCTTGGCCGTAGTGGTCAGATATGGCTGTATTGACCACCGACACTACAACATCAGGAATGTTTATTATAACATTGTCGATAGTAGTTTGAGTTGAGGCAGTCACTCTCGTAGGGCATGTGATCTTTAAATTAAGATCAAATGACCTCAATAAATCAACATGGCGTTTAGTGGAGTGGTGTTTTTTTTTTTTTTTTTTTTTTTTTTTTTTTTTTTTTTTTTTTGAGAGAGTCAATGTTCCAATCGCCCATTGTAATGAAATGTTTCTGTTTGTTAATTAAGTCAGTCAGTAGATATTAAAATTTAGAGAAGAAAACATCTTCATTGCCACCTGGAGACCTGTAGATACCAATTATATTCAATTTATATTTGTTTGTTTAAGTTTAATACCGGCCACTTCGAAAAACTTCTCCACGGCTAGAATAATCTCCAATGACTCGCATATCAAATTTGATTTCGCAAGAATCACAACTCCTTCTCCTTAAGAGAGCTGTCGAGTAAACGAACGGGCTAATTTAAAGTTTAGCAGCTGACAAAGTCCAATAATAGTGGACTCAGCTGACGAGTTGAGATAGTGATGTCAGAGTGATTGAACGTCAACGTGTTTGGCTCCTCAGTTTTCTGCGATTTTGTGGGGTTTTTCGCTTCTTTCAAGTTAAGATTTATATTGAGTTGTGCAGTTTTCAATCGTTAGTTGTTATATCGTGATATTTTACTTTGATTTTTCGATCTGTGATAGTTAAAGGCTATTTATATGGTTCGAAGCCCTCACGCTTTGCGATCTAAACGCAGGCAAGCTACTGATAAGCGCCGATCATTATCATTGGAACTGGACTCGAGCTCACAAACAATGCCTTTGTCTAATACCGATAAGGAGTTTGTTTCTGCGCTGGTCACCAAACAGCTGTCTGGCGATGGAGTTATCGACCAAATTGTAAACAGACTAGCAGACAGATTGAAGGGCGTCATTGAAGAGTCGGTAGCGGCTGCCATGTGTGCCGCTAACGAGAAGATTAAAAAGTTGGAGGACGAGGTGACGTCTCTGAAGAGTAAGGTCGGTGATCTGCTAAAAGATAAGTTGCGCATGGACGATCTGGAACAATACCAAAGGAGAACAAATTTGCGTGTTTTTGGCGTACCAGAGACTCGTGAGGAGGACACTGACCAACTGGTGCTGGACATAGTAAATAATAAAATGGGCTTGGACCTTCCCCTCACTGCCATTGACCGGTCCCACAGAGTCGGCCGACGTCCTAAACCTGGTCCTGACGGGAAAGAACGCCAGCGTCTGATTATCGTCCGCTTTACAAGCTATCGGGACCGTCGCAGCGTCTTTCAAAATAAAAAGAAATTAAAGAATACTGGTATCACCATAAGAGAAGATCTTACGTCTTTGAGACAGGAAGTGTTCCAGGCCGCCGTAAAAAAGCATGGACTGCGCTGCACATGGACTGACGATGGCCGGGTGAAGTGGGTGACTGGCGAGGGTAACGGCAGAACTATCCACACCGCTGTCAGACTGGAAGATCTGAAGTAAATATGAACTGTTCGTTTTATATTGATATCTTAATTATGTTTTGGAATAATACTTTTTCTTTGTTTGTTTTTGTTTTCTTTGAAATTAAGCATACTTGACCCTTGGTTAGAAAATTATTTATGATGCTATATTTCTATTGACTTCCATTTACATAGTAAACAAAATACTTGTTACATTCTTACAAATAAATGAGGTGTAATTGTAGTTTTAAATATTTTAATTTATTTTTATTTACTTTTTATATGGTTATTATAATAAATTTGACTATCTCTTTTATTATGTTTGTGCCTAGTACATAGAATGTTATCTGGAAGTTTAATGGTGTTTATTTTATTTTTAAATGGAGGTACAATATATATATTTTTTTAATTAATTATTTCGTTAAAATTTCTGAATGTTTCATATAACTGATGATAATTTAATAGTGTAAGTTAATTAACAGGCATTGAAGTGTGTATTACCTTTCTGGTGGTGAAGTGGTGTATTTGCGTGTGTTAACACGTAGAGATTTACTTCATTATCAGGGGTGTATAGTGAGTATATGTGGGAACACATTGTAGGTTTTCACTTACTTTTATTAATTAGTCTTAATTTGTCATCTTCAATTTTTGTCTATTCGGTTTTTTGTATATATTTATATTATATTGCAGGAATATAATTATAATAATTTAGATGCACTCATAATAGTTAATTCATAGTTATTTAATTAATTAATGTTTGTGATAGTATCGAAATTGTTATTTTAATTTCAGATCAAGTCATAAATAATAATTTATTATTCGCATATGGCACTTAATGCACAAACGATTGCTAAATTCCTCAGAAATAGTTTTGTTTTTTATGATAGTTCATAGGAGCCATCACGTTCCGTTTTTTGTTATAATTTTAAATCAATGTCTATTGTTGTAAATTTGGGTATGTGTGAGTGTGTGTATGTCGACCTGTCATCCTCTGGCCCTTGTCCGCGGCTGGCTCACGGACCCATGGTTTTGTAGTGGCTGTACTTGTTGCCGACTGTGACGCCGAGCACGATTTCTCGTCTAATCTTCCAAACACCGCTGACCTTCTCGCCTCTTATCTTGCTCCCTACCACAAATATCTTAAGTCCTGTCATTTTAATGCACAATCCTTGCTGTGTCATATTGATGAGGTTAGAGCAATTTTTGATCATTCAAATTTAGACTTAATTGGTGTTTCAGAAACATGGCTTAAGCCTAGTTTGGACTCATACGAAGTTGAAATACCAGGGTATATTCTAATTCGAAATGACAGAGTGAACAAAACGGGAGGTGGAGTTAAACTTTATGTTAGGGATGGGTTAAAAGCTAACGTATTACTTACTTCACCACCTGACTACTCTGCCAAACCTGAATATCTTTTTGTTGAAATAACCTCTATTAGTAAAGAAAAGCTTCTCCTGGGAATTTGTTATCGGCCGTCCAGGACGGGACTATTAACTGAGTTTGAAAATGCTCTCTTGTACCTTATGCCAAACTACGCTCATGTCTTGGTTATGGGCGATTTTAACATTAACCTTCTTATGACTAAACCCAATTATGAATATAGACATTTTACTACAATGTTTGAATCTTGTAGCATGACTATTCCTCCTATGGACGCCACACACCATACTGCTGATTCTCACACTCTGCCTCACTCGACCTATTGGTCGTTAGTGATCCATCTGAAGTCATTCGCCATGGGCAACTTCCAATCCCAGGAATATCATGCCATGATCTAGTTTTCTGTGTCATATCTATCAAACAATTGAGACAAAAGGCAAACTTTATTACATATAGAGATTTCAAAAACATTGACGAAAATCTGTTTTTTACAGATCTTGCACGTATCCCTTGGCAAACTATTACCGGACTACCAACGGTTGATGAAATGTTGTCCCAATCCAACTATTGGATTTTGGATCTCTACAACAAACACGCCCCTTTAACCACAAAGAGAATATCTAAAAAACTTTCCATACCCTGGCTTACCAATGAAATCCGATCTCAGATGAGTAAACGGGATGCTATATGCCGTAGATCCAAAAGATCAAGAGACCCAGAACTTATGTTACAGTATTGACTTTTACGTAATAAAGTTAAGCAAGAGCTTCGCAATGCTAAACTGCGATATATACAGACTGTCCCACGAAGAGGCTTACACGTTTGATTTTATATTATTTGCCCATTTTTCCACCGAACATTTTCAAACTCTACACAATTCATTAAATATGTTTTAAAAATATTCTGTTAAAATTACAGCTCTCTAGAAACTGTAGAAACAAAATGGTGGCATTTTGAAAATATACCATTTTGCTTCCTATAAAAATTCATTTCTTGTATTACCTGATTTTATTACTGCGTTGCAACAGCTGTTTAATAACGCTGGTTGTTTACTCAGAGTTGAACCACCTTGTAAGCCAAAAATGCTTTGGAAGTAGAAAAATCTTTTGCTAGAAACTGGAAGTATCCTAAAAAATTACTCTAGAGAATCAAATGAGGAAAGAGAAGTACTTGTATGCGCATAAATGCTCCGCTCTCCAGGTAACCGAAATCACTGAGGAAGGTTGAATATGAAACTGGCGTTCCAAAGTCTATAGGTCAGAGATTAATTAGGAAAATAAAAAATTTAATTTTACAAAATTCACGTCCTTAATCTTCTCGAAGATGATCCGGACAGGAGAGTGGAATTTTGTTCTCGTATAATTGAGTTTCATGAGCTAGATCCTGATTGGCAAACTAAAATTGTTTTTTCAGACGAGTCCACTTTCTACCGCAATGGTGTTGTAAATAGACACAATTGTAATTATTACAACACCGCCAATCCACACATTCTTGAACAGGGTCAACTCAAATCAAAAGGAATTACTGTTTGGGCAGCTGTCAGTTGTAATGGCGTGCTATCTTACGACATTTCAGACAGTACAAAAACTGGGAATAGATATGCACAGGTTTTAAATGAACAAGTATTGCCTCATTTTACATTTCCAGAAATGGATCAAGCAATCTTCCAACAAGATGGTGCTCCTCCTCAATTTGCAAATCTTGTCAAGCAATTATTAAATGACAACCTTCGTGGCCATCAGATTGGTCGTGGAAGTGATTTTTTAGATTGGCCACCCCGATTCCCAGATTTAACTGTGTTGATTTCTTACTGTGGGGTTACTTAAAGTAACAAGTTTATACCCGTAGCTTCAATAATGATGAGGAAATAAAACAATCAACTGAAGAGGAAAGTCTCCGGATACCGCAGAATGTCTTTGAAAGAGCTTCGATTCATTTTTAAGCGCTGTTATCAGTGTGTCGCTGTGGATGGATTACAGTTCGAATAATTTTGGATTACAGTTCGAACTTTAGAAGGAAGTTTGGCTATGTTCTAATTTTATAATTTAAATGCCTTATTTATCTAGAATATGACAATAAATAATTTTACAAAACAAAAAGCGCTGTTTTTTACTGTTTCAATGTATAGTTTTCAAAATGCCACCATTTCGTTTCTACAATTTCTAGAGAGCTGTAATTTTAACAGAATATTTTAAAAACTTATATTTAATGAATTGTGTAGAGTTTGAAAATGTTCGGTGGAAAAATGGGCAAATAATATAATATCAAACGTGTAAACCTCTTCGTGGGACACCCCGTACATAACTTATTTCCAGATTGAGGAATTTCATCAGCCTCCATGTGGAGAAATATAAAAAGTCTTGGTTGTGGGAAACAAAAAACCACCCTTCCAGTCAATATTCCTTTAAATGATCTATATGAATTTTTTATTTCATCTTCCATTCCAAACGACCAAGATATTGTTAAATCATATATAGAGGAACTATCTAACCAACCCAATCCACCTTTGCCTTTTGAAAGATTCTCTTTTAAACATGTCCTTGAAATTGATACTCTAAGGGTTTTTCGTAAAGTTACCAGTAATGCTACAGGAGTGGATGGTATTTCGATTAAGATGATAAAAAAAATACTCTTTGCTGTTCTTCCTGTCATTACTGCTATATTCAATAAGTCATTGGCTACAACTACTTTTCCTAGCTTATGGAAACATGTCCTTGTTCTCCCATTAAACAAAGTACCTGTACCATCAGAAGCCAAACATTACAGGCCTATTAGCATTTTGCCCACCATTTCTAAATGCCTGGAAAAGATCGTCCATTTACAAATAAACACATTTCTGAATAATAATAATATTCTTAATACATATCAATCAGGGTTTCGTTCCAGCCATAGTAGAGAAACAGCTCTTCTCTGTGTCACAGATGACATTCGAAGTGCCATGGATCTTAGAAAATGTACAGTCTTATCTTTGTTTGATTTTTTA
>JAQJVL010006532.1:0-28554 GCA_035578905.1 Stictocephala bisonia | reverse complement strand
GCCTCAATGGCGATGGTAACCATTGACTGGACGCTATGTCAGTGTTGAGAGGTCCGAGTATAAAACATACCACCTACAATCTCCACAACACTTTAATTTCTAGTAGTGGGCGGGGATTGTTACAGCACTGCCAGCCCGCGGCCTACTGTCTCCCTATTTGCAATGACAATTTTTAAATAAAAATACACGGTGAGGGAAGAGTATTTCTCTATCTCACTTCCACTACTCAATGCACCTCTCTCACACCAGTGCATTCAGTAGGTTATTACATTTGTTTAACGAGCTGTTAAATGAAAACTTTTAATTAGTAATTTTTTTGAAATTTCCCATTTAATTTTAATAACATCCAAATTCTCTAACAAAACACGGGTAAAGAGCTACTTATTAGTAAAATCGGTAAAACTAACACCTAATAATTAAGAATAATTACTATAATTAACAGCAAATTCAGGCTGAACATTGCTCCGTAGAAATGAATAAAATAAAAACAATAATGCAAAGTTAAGTGTTCTCTCCATGAAAAAGAGATAACATTTAATGTTTAAACCATGATTGTTATATTTTATTACGTTGTGAGTTCGTTTTTTGTCACGATTCTGTAGTTTAGGTTGTTTTAAAAAGTTTTAGTTACTATTCATGATGCACATGTTAGAATCATTAAAAACACAAAAACAATGTTTACTCGTATTTTATACGAGATCGTGTTTCTTTTACACCTACAAACAATTTAATAGCTACTATACATCTAAGTCATTTTTAAAATGGAATATTATTTAAATCATAGTCATTCAATTACGTTTAAATTGAGCTTATTTAATTTACAAAACGAAACTGCTGGACAGTGGAAGGTATATAAAATGCTTGAATTAGGATATCTTTATAGATGATACATGAAGCCGTTTTTGTCAACGCAACTGCCCCTTATTTCTTGACCAATTTAAACGATTTGGGTGTCAAACATGTGCCTTTGGTCGTAGTTGTGATATAAGGTCTTTATTCTTCAATTGTTCACACTGAAGGGCATGGGAAGCCTTCAACGTTTGTTTTTCGGCCATAAGATTTACATGGAGAGATAAATGAATCGTAAAGTAACAGCTGTTCAAATGTAAATAATGATAACCATACAATTTTAACAGCTGTTCAAATGGAAAAAAATGGCATTTATAATATTGAGGAGGTTAGATCTTTCATAATTGGGGAGTGGTAACGTGAAAATTTTATTTTTTTTACAAATTTATTTTTTTATTGTATTTTATTCTCCAATTATTCCTCTTTTCATTGATATATATAACATTATATTAGTTAATTATATAACATGTAAAAAAATTAAATATAAAGAAGAGTACGGATAGATTTTGCGATTTTTACCAAACTTTGCTTTGTTATAGTGCTATTTACCAACACTCTGTGTAGGCCTATTATATGTTTATTTACTTCCATTTACCAGAAATTCTTTTAACAGAGACCAAACCAATTTTCAGAGATCTTTCAAACCCACTATTACTAGCAAATTGTCTAGCAGGTAAAACCCAAAATCCCAACTTGTCCCTCAATAACCTAATTTAGACCCGTATTCCTAAAAGAACATTTATAAAACTAAATACATTGAAATTTGGAGCACAAGATGCAGTGTTATCCTTCAATGATGGATATTCTTCCAAGTGCAAAGTAATAGAACAATTAGGGTTGAAAATAAGACATAATTTGCTTGCAAGTATGAAACGATTTGTCAATGAGCGAATACAGAAAAGTGAAAAAGCCGCTGAAAAATTTGAAAAAAAAATTAGACAAAGTAGAACTTTACTTAAGAGGAAGCTTGAGGACCAATACCTGGAGGCAGAGGATCCAGACAAACCATCATATTCAGCTGATGGGCACTAAAGTGTGTGTTTCAAAAAATTAATTCTTTTATTCTTAGTTTTTGTCGATTTTCCGAAAGTTGGTTTTTTTAGGTTTTGATGTTGTATAGCTCAGTAACTATTAAAGATAACATTATGAAATTTTCAGGGTAGATTCACAACAATATATTGTAGGTCCCTGCACAAGGGTTTTATGATATTCCATTTACATCCGAAGAAACAAATTCTTTTTTGTATAATTTTAACAAAAGATAAGTTATAATTTTAAAAAAATCATAAAAAATTTGTTTTTGGGTATTTTACAAAAATCCTGTGCAGGGACCTAGATAATGAACTTATCTTTATAACAGAAAAAACTGCAATACTGTATGCCTAATAGTTATTGTGCTACTTAACATAAACTTAGCATTACGGTCTTATGGCGTTACCACTCCCCTTAAACAGGGAAGGGTGTAAGCATGGCATATTCAATTGTAGGATTTCGCTCTACTGGACTTGAGAAGATTTCAATGGTAATCTAACGGAATAATTTTTTTAATTTTATTTATCTAATTAATCGACAACTGTTAAACAAAAACAAATGATATGTTCAAAAACACGTTTGAAATAGGCTATGTAAAATCATTGGGCGTTTGTACTAATAAAGAGGTACAGTAACATCGCATTTGTAGTAAAAGATCGCAGGTCGAGGTGTGACGGGCGCAACGAGTGGCGGGGTTGGCACGCGAAGGTGCAGAGGTATCCACTAGAAATAAATAAATATTTAAAATTCATATTTAACAGTTAACACTTGTAACAGTTAAATGATACAACAAATTGTTGTAACGACGCCTTACCCGCCCACCCTCTCTCGGAAGCGTAGAAACTCTCACTTGCAACGTAATTTCTCGTAAATCACTGAAATAAACTTCGGAGGTGGAGCCATCCTGGTGGACCCAATCTTTCCCTGCAACCACGACTCTTAGTAACCTATGCAGCCTCATGACACCTTAGCAGCCCACCCTCTCACGGAATGTTGGACAATTTCCCTTACAACGTAAGTCCTCGTAAGGCACTCAACCTCACTTCGACCGTAGGTTCTGGTGGATCCAATCTTTCCCTTCAACCACGACTTTTAGGCACCTATGCAGCCTCATGACATCTTAGCCACTTACTCTCTCATGAAAGGTGGACCCTCCCTTACAAAGTCAGTCTCCGTAGATCCCTCAACTTCACTTTCACCACGGATCCTGGTGAAATCAATCCATCCGATCTACCATAACTCTCAGCGACCCCTTTAGTGAATGGAGCCTTTATTGACTGACCAACACCTACCATTTTTACCGTTCAAACTATGTTGTCTAAGGTATTTAGATGAAGTTGAAACATCAATGAACTGTCAATGTTTTCACGTACTACATGGTTTTTGACTATTTTGTATTGTGAGTCAAATTTCATTGGAATCCGTTAAGACGCTTTTTCGTTATTCATTTACAAATATTAATTTTTCGAATCTATAATTAAAAAGGTCTGTAGGGATGGTATTCCATTAGAGTAGCTGTTAATTTGTCACTGTGATTTCCAAATGTGTAGCTGACAGCTGAGGTGAAAACAAAATTTTAAAACGTTTTAGGAAGAAAGTAAGTAGGTTTAATGCACTAGTAACAGTCTCAATATTAAAGTAAATTATTTTAATTTCGATTCTTTTTCAATTTTAGTTCAATCACTAATATTAATACATACTGAAGTAAATTACATTTTATAGCCATTAAAAGTGATATAATATTAACAATCTTCTTTTCAATAATCATTATTGATTTTTATGTTTATCTCCAACCCTAGAGATTAACATACTATAATAATCTCTCCCTATTGTATAACCCTAGAGTCGTACAATATATAAATACCTCTTGTAAATTGATATTGCACACTCCCTTTCTGTAATCATTCAATCAATTTTATTGGGTTTTTAATTTGAACTACACAGTACAGTACAGTGGAATATTTTAAGTCCTAAATAAAAAGCACGACTAATCCATAACATTTTTATTTTATCAGTTGTTTACGTGGTATTCGAATGAATGTTTAACAGCACGTGCAAGACCACGCTATAAAAGATAGCGCTCCATGGCACACTAGCATTTAGGAGCGCTAGCGTCACGCCTGTTGAATCTCAGCACTTCACTACAGAACTGTACATCCCACTTCTGCTTTCATCACTACCATGAAGACTGCACTACTTTGGGTCATCATGATTGTCTTCACGACCGTTACATACGGCGCAGTTGTATTTGAATTCGGAGTAGGAAAAGTAGTAGAAGAAGAACATAGAAAATCATTCCCAGGTAAGGTTGACTCAGTCTGCCGTTTTGATAATTAGGTAGCTTTGCGTACAAGCTGGAGGGTGATGACCCACCCACTATTCCATCAGGGTAGTGGTGCGGTTCCATGATTCTTGCGCACAGGGCTACTTGCAAAATCTTCTACCTGAGGACTGGAAAGTGTTAAAAGCGTGCATTAGGGCGCAACCAGATACCCTCCTTAACTTTTAACATTGTTGGTTAATCTTTCGTTAAAAATGAACACAACAAATGACTGATTTTCAAATATATTTCAGTTTTAGTCCTAATTTAATTCGACCAAATTTGTGTTTTAAGACAAAGTTAAAACTTACACGTTCAGTAACATTTAATTGCAGACATACACACACACAAACACACACACAAACACACACACACACACACATACACACACACACACACACACACACACACACACACACACACACACACACACACACACACACACACACACACACACACACACACACACACACACACACACACACACACACACACACACACACACACACACACACACACACACACACACACACACACACACACACGCGCGCGCGCGCGCACACACATACAGGTATATATATATATATATATATATATATATATATATATATATATATAATACAGGGTGTCGAGCTTCGAATGTCGCATGTTTTAGAGGATTGTTTGTCAGGTGAATACAAATAAAAAAGCCAAATAACATGTTTCCTGTCTCGATACGTTTTCTGTCTGAGTGTCTGTATGTGTTTTTTTACAAACATTTGAATATCTCAAGAATCGTTTCACATACAATACTGAATTTTCGTATGAAATTTGATCTTAAAAAGACAAACTTTATGTAAAAAGTTTGAATGTCTAAATTTATCAGTTTCAAAATGGCTGTATAAAATTCCAAACTCAAATATAAAAAAATACAAATTTTACCCAAACATGTTAAGACACATTATTTGTAGATTAACTTATGCCAAGTTCAACGGTATGCCAATTTTTAAGATCGCTTGATAAATAACAGAGAAAACTTATTTTTTTGTGACTGAAAGCATTGTTACCTGAATACTCTTTACCCAGATAACAATGTTTTCTGCCACAAAAAATAAGTGTTCTCTAGCATTTATCAATCGATCTTTAAATTTGGCATATAGTTGAACTTGGCATAAGGTAGTCTACAAATATTGTGTCTTAACATTTTCGGGTAAAATTTGTAGTTTTTTTTTTATTAGACTTTTTAATATTTATAGAGCTGCTATTTTGAAACTGATAATTTTAGACATTCAGCCTTTTTACATAACATTTAAATTCTTAAGATCAACCTTCGTACGAAAATTCACTATTTTATGTCAAGCGATTTTGAGATTTTAAAATATTTGTAAAAAACACATACAGACACTCAGACAGAAAAGGAATCGAGATAGGACACATGTTATATGGCGTTATTTGCTAATATTGACCTGAAAAATTATCCTCTAAAATATGAGACAGTCAAAACTGGCCACCCTGTATATATTAATTAGTATATTGTTACATCATTAAGTATACACAGTGTATGTTGATCTTTTCTACATTTTCCTGTAATTATATTTCTTTCACTAATATAATTTGATACAGAATATTGTTTAATTATTTCACGGCTACTTTGCTGGTTATTTAAATACTTAATTCTAACTAAGGCTTCAATTTCACATGGATTTTCACTAATAAATCAGGAAACACTGTTGACATCTTAACGGTACTATTCTTTATAATTTTCTATAAAGCTTTTCTTTAATCTGACACATTAGACTTTTTAGTCTTATTACTAAGGTGTATTTTTTATCGATAATATTTTTTTAATTAACGTAGACTTAATAGTTAATTGATTTTTCAGGGCGGAAAAAATACAAAAAAAGGGTAATCATGTACAAACACAAAACCTATATAACTCGTTACATAAAGTTATCTGCCACATTAAAAACGTAAAACTAAAACATGTATGTTCTTATGTAAGTATCTTGATGTTCTTGTGCTCATCTCTCATTGTTCGCATGGGCGGGGGAGGGAAGGGGTTATGATCTCTGTAAATCTCTGGGCTGGCAGGAGGGAGGGGTTAATACATATATGTGTTTGATATTCTATGTAACATCAAACACAGATGAATAAAATTAAAGGTACATTTATGTTCCTCAACAAATAAACAAACTGAAAGGCCAAAGTGCTAATACTTACTAATCTTATACTATAAAACGAGCAAGGAATTGTATGTATGTACCTATTTCCAGTCATTTTATTTCAAAAACGGCTCTACCGATTTTCTTCGTACTTTGTCTATAAAAGGTTTTCTACCTCAGGAATCCAATGGATTTGGTGACAATTTTGAGAAAACTCATTTTCTATGAGTTTTCACGATTTCAAAAGTACACAGTAAAAATATAGGAAACAGGCGGGTGGGTCAATACCACTGTTTAATGTTTACTATTTACTATTTCAACATGTGAGTTATGATTTTAATTTATTTTTTTAAATAACACATGTTTTTCTAAATCTGTTAAAATGTAAACAAACCTAATATTATTGTATTTTTCTTACCTATGTCTAATATACACAATTCAGTTATTCTCGAACTTTATTTCATTTTTATTATAATTTCAACGCACCGCAACGCATATTTATGGTGCTTCGAGCCGGATTACAGCAAGTAAGATAAATTTACAGTTCATTGATAACTTCAGTTCAGTATATTTTAACTTTTTCTTAGATGCTAGGCGGACGTCCTCCAAAACGACGCAAGTTTAATTTTAATAAAAATGAGCCACCAATACCGAATTTAAATGAATTCCAAGATACTGAAACATGCTATGAAGCTGAAATTGAAAATACAGATCTTGATTCAAACAATGAAACAAATCTTATGACTTGTAATAATAATACTTTGCAAACAACTTCTACAAATAATTCTGGAAATACCTTACAAACTTCTAGCAACTTTCTTAATTACGATTTGCCATCAACCTCGGTGTTTGAGGTTGATGGCAAATCGTAATTAAGAAAGTTGCTAGAAGTTTGTAAGGTATTTCCAGAATTATTTGTAGAAGTTGTTTGCAAAGTATTATTATTACAAGTCATAAGATTTGTTTTCATTGTTTGAATCAAGATCTGTATTTTCAATTTCAGCTTCATAGCATGTTTCAGTATCTTGGGATTCATTTAAATAACTAATAATACTAATAACAGTAAAAGTAGAAATGAAAACATAAAGTAAAACTCCCCTAAAAAATCTTGCTTTACTTTTGCCATTAAAAAAAATGCGTTAACTTAGTAACATTCCTTTACATAAAATAATGATTAAACACTTAAACAACGATTTATAAATCAAATTAAATGCAGTTTTCACCCAAGGCTCCTTATAAGAGGTTGCCTCATTCTCATATGGTCTATATAAGCCGAGTGGTGACGTCAGAGGGAGACCTCCAACCACAGAGTAAGTGTATTACTTACTCTGTGCCTCCAACACAACGTGCTGAACAATTAAAACTACATACTAAAAACCATTACTGTATTGTTTTCAAGAGTCTTTTAGAATTATTTCAATGATTGATATTTTTCGTATAAATTTAAATAAATGGTTCCAAAGAATTGGTACAAACTTTCCCTCATATTAAACACACACAAAAATCAAAACTTTGTAAATTACTAGTTTGATTCCCAAATATGTTATTTTGTCATAACTCAAAAACTAGTCAAGCTAGAGAGATGCGGTTTTTACTAAAATATTTTAAATAGTAATTTACATCTTAAATCTAATCAAAATTGTTAAGGCAGTTTTTGAGAAAATTTTGTATGTTTTTTGCTCATAAAAATATAAAAATTTTAAATTTCAAAAAAGTTAAAAAAAATAGTCAGGAGATATTGGCTAAATACATCTACATACCAAATTTGAAAACTATTGATCCACCCGTTTAGTCTTCAGCGAACTGCACATACACACAGAAATCAAAATTTTTTTCGAAAAATAACTCTTGGGTTTCGAAATACCATCCTAAAATGGACTTTTAGACCAACTTGTAAAAAAAATTGATTGGACGATCACAATACTTTCTCTGTCTTAACTCATATGGGAGAAAGTAAAAGCGGCAAACTTCATTTTTTCTTGTGTTGATAATAGGGTAATTAACTCCCAAAATACTGTAACATTTCCCTTGTGTAATTAACAACAAACCTCTTGGAAAGTACTAATTTCTTTATTCAAAAGTTGAACATGTCATTTCTGGGCAAAGAATGTGTTTTAATATGATACACAATGTGAATTGAAAATGTTATTTGAGCGATTCCTAGAACTAAATTGTAGCCATGCCGGTTTTCTCATTCATGTTGGTGTTAATAAATTAATTCATACATCGTTCTCTACTTCCAAAACAATTTAAACTCTCTTGTATGAAAAAAAAATGTTTTACAATATATATTTACAGATTCTTCTGATGGGAAGTGGTCGGGTGGTCCACCTTATGACAGTTGGTCTCCTGAGGAATGTGGTTGTGATTCTCGGAGGAGTCCGAATCAAATTGTAATACTGTAGCTTTGGAAAAGAAAATGTCTTTGCCACTTTTGCCATTTTAAAGCGTTCAAGTATTAGCAGCATACATATATCACTATACACAAATGTTGTAAACCAGACTTTAAAAATAAAGGCTCATTAGTAGTGCATTTTTATGATTCTGCCTAACCTTTTAACTCTTTTTTAACTTTTCAGATTTCGATTAACCCTAAAGGTTATGTCGGGTAGAGAATTTTAGTGTTTCTGTTTAATGAACATGGAGGACCACTGCTCTTCCGGAGCAGACGGGGGAATACACTAAGGACGGAAATAATTAATTAGAGAGAATTGACTCACAACAGAGATTGGTTGACCACGTATCCAACAGGAGTAGTTGGAGACACTTTTGGTAATCCAGTCTACCTTCCTATGTCACAGTTCTAAAGCACTGAAGAGTAGTCGCGGAAGTACGAGCGTTTCGAAAGTCCAGAAGACCGACCACGTACCGCACAAAGGAGGTTCTTGAAGGTCTGGACGAGCAGCACAGAGTTAGAGAGAGTTAAAGAGATACAATTAGATTAAAGAGGCACACAATCACTAAGTATTGAGTTGGGCAAACGAGACCCGCGACCTTACACTCTGAGAGACTAAGCGTGAGTGTGTGTTGTGGGGTACGAAACCGTCACCTGAGGAGAGTTTACTCTTAAGCACCAATGAGAGCTCGAATTTGGGGTGGCGTGATGTTTATTCTAAGGGCAGATAACCCTCTCTCTCTCTCTCTTGGCTTTAGTGAAAATGTGAAATACTAAAAATCAAATCTTATAACTACAGAATATATCAACTATGTTATAAGATCTTATTACCTAACATCTTATAAGATGTTAGGTAATAAGATGTTATATATCTTATTACCTAACATACCGGCCACCTTGAAGTTATTAACTTCAATATAGAGAGAAAATGAAAACATTACACAAAACATATAAAGGGTGATGAATTACATGATAAAGAGCTTATTATTAAGTTACACTAAATTCTTAGAAATTAAGAGTCCACTTGGTTTAGTGGCAGAGGAAAGACCTTGATTGCAGGTCGAGTGTAAGTCCCTGAAGGCGTCTTGATTGTGACCACTCGCACAGTACTGTCAGGTCCAGGGGTGAACGTCAGTGATACGTCCAAGAGGCCAGGTAAGAGGTGGTGTCTGGGATTGCACCGAGATGAGATCTCCAATTTTGAGGTTCTCCTGGGGAGTGCTCCATTTTGAACGTTGTTGTAGAGCGTGGAGGTACTACAATTGCCAGCGATGCCAGATGCGTTGGTGAAAGGCCTGGACTAGTTGCCAATGGCGAAGTCGATTGGTAGGAACATCAGAGAGATCGGGTTCTGGTAGGGCAGCCAGACGAGCACCAATCAGGAAGTGACCAGGTGTTAAGACTGAGGTTTCAGAAGGGTCTGAGCTGAGAGCAGTAAGTGGTCGAGAATTTAGCATTGCCTCTACTTGAATTGATAGAGTCTGAAATTGTGGTAAGGTAAGCATGGTTTCATTAATCACTCGTTTGAGATTGTATTTTGCACTTTTAACCGTACTTTCCCACAGCCCGCCCTGATGAGGTGCAGCTGGTGGGTTAAAATGGAACGTAATTCCTCGGGAGGAGGTAAAATGAACAATTTTGACTGTGCAACAGATGAGAGAGTTGATTCACGAATCACCTTTTGTAGTACTGAGTCTGCACCTACGAAGTTAGTTCCGCAGTCTGAATAGATGTTTGAGCACAGACCACGTCGGGACACAAAACGTGTGAGAGAGGCAATAAAACCTTCTGTAGTGAGATCAGTCACCACTTCTATATGAACGGCTTTAGTAACCATGCAGATAAAAATGCACAAGTAGACCTTAATGTGTCGCAGTCTTCTGAGATTGTGAATCTTGACGGTGAAAGGTCCGGCATAATCCACACCTGTTGATGAGAACGGTCGAGCTGGATTAACACGGTGTGCGGGTAAGTCACCCATAAGAGGAGTTTTGTTTTTTGGTTTATTCTTAAAGCACGCGAGACACTGGAAAATACGTGAGCGTATGATACTTCTAGCACATAATATCCACACTTTGCGTGTTAGTAGTGCTTGTGTCAATTGAGGTCCAGAATGGAGATGGATGCGATGATAAAAGTCTATCAACAGCTTTACAACATGATGCCGTTTGGGAAGTACAATGGGATGACGAGCGTCATATGAGAGGTTACATTGTGCCAGTCTACCACCGACACGTATAAGATCATCAGAATCCAGATAAGGATTCAATTTCCGTAGGTGAGAGGAGCACGCAGAGTCTTTCTTCAGTTATTTAATGTCCTCACTAAATGCTGAGCGTTGTACTAGTTTGAAAGTAACTACTTCAGCGGGATTCAGTTCACTGATTGCGTAAATGACCAGAGATTTCTTTCTTTGATCGGCACAAGTTAAAAAAACGTAACACGTATGCTAATACCCTTATGAGTTTTGTCCATGAGGAATATTTAGAGAGTATTTCCCACTATGTGGGACTAATTATAGTGAGCACACTAAGAGGTGTAGTCTTGATTTCATCCGCAGATTGAAGTTCTATTGGTGTGAAGTTAGGAATCGGCCAGTGAGGCTTAGATAGACTTAACCATGAGGGGCCGTGCCACCACAGTGGGTGGTGTTGACGAGTTGAGATGCAAGAACACCTCGGGAAGCACAATCGGCTAGATTGTCTGTACCTTTAATGTGTCGCCAATGATGACCAGGAATAATTTCTTGAATTTGAGCAACACGATTTACTACAAAGGTTTTCAATCGGTAGGTAGGTGTTTGTAGCCACGTGAACACTACCGAAGAGTCACACCAAAGTGTCAGTTCATTAATCTTGAGATGAGAAAGCTGTCTAAGGCAATAATCAATTAGCTTGGACAAAAGATGAGCTCCACAAAGTTCTAAACGAGGCAGGGTCAGAGGAGCCACACGAGTTTTTGACAAAATTTGTCTCACAGTCACTTCTCCGCTAGAAGATTCACAACGAAAATACACTATTGCGGCATAACCACATTCTGAGGCATCAGAAAAGCCGTGTAATTCAATTACATTAGCGTGGGCTAACGAAAATGCTCGAGGCATCTTGAGTTGAGAGAGATAACGACTAGTGTCGTTAATAAATAATTGCCATTTATCGGCGAGATCAGGGGGGAGAGCATCGTCCCACTTTAGGCCTTGAGCCCATAGGAGCTGCATATAGCATTTAGATACCATGATTAATGGAGCTAGAAAACCACATGGATCGTACAATTTTGCAATGAGGTACAATACAGAGCGTTTGGTTAAGTTGTCTGTTTAATAGTGAAAAGCATAGCGAAAACAATCTTCTTCAGGGGACCAGTGCATACCCAGGATGGAGAACTGACGAAGTTGTGCTTCTTGCAAGAAACTAGGAGTTTCTAGATGTTCCGAAGGGAACCTTTCGAGGAGCTGGTTGGAGTTGGACGCCCACTTCCGAAGTTCGAAGCCGCCACAACCTAAGAGTTGGATGAGCTGGTCTTGAAGCTCAAAAGCCGCCTCCACCGAGTCAGCCCCAGTGACAATATCATCCACGTAGGTATGATGACGTAGTGAGTTAGCAGCCTGAGGAAAGTCAGCACCTTCATCTTCCGCAAGTTGAGTCAGAGTTTTAATTGCTAAGTAAGGAGAGCTGTTCATCCCGTAGGTGACAGTGGTGAGTTGGAATATGGATATTTTCGCGGAAGGATCATCACGCCATAAAATGAGTTGAAAATGTTGATCGTCAGGATCGATTTTTATTTGACGAAACATCTGTCGTATGTCACATGAAAACACTATTTTATGAGACCGGAAGTTCAAAATAATGTCACAAATATTAGTCTGTAACTTTCTACCGGTGAAAAGAATGTCATTGAGAGAGTAACCGGAACTGGTGTTGTTACTGGCGTCAAACACAGTCCTAAGTTTTTTTGTACTGCTAGAGTCTTTCAACACACCATGATGAGGGAGATAATAGTGAGGGGTGTCCTCAACATGGTCTATTTTGATCATATGACCGAGAGTTCGATATTCAGAAATGAAAGAGTGGTAAAGCTGAGCAAACTGAGGTGTGCGTTAAATTTTTGTTCAAGAGACAGTAAACGCTTTTCAGCAGTACCCCGAGAGAGGCCAAGAGCAGAGGGATCCGTTCTGAACGGAAGTCGCACAACATAGCGACCAGTTGGGTCACGAGTATGAGTCTTTACAAAGTATTCGTCACAAGTGATCTCTTCTCGTGATTTAACACTGATGGTTGGTGCTTCTTCTTGTTGCCAGAATCGTTGTAAAGATGAGTGCAAGAGATCATCACTAGTAGACAAAAGAGATATTGAAAAGTTGACCGCAGCATCCGTAGTCGAAGCACAAGGAGCTTGACCCATGAGTATGTAGCCAAAATGTGTGCCTATCACATGAGGCATGTGAGGCCCAAGCGAATGATTCTCTTGAGTAAGAATTAGAGGTAATAGAGAGCTACCTATTAGTACATCAATGCCACCAGGTAAGTGGAAGGAAGGGTCAGCGAGTGTATAAAGCTTGACCTTGTCCCACACGTCAGAAGCAATACGAGTGCGTGGTAAATCCACGGAGATTTTATCTAAGATATGAAACTGATGTTTGTTGGCCAATGCGTGGCCAGAGAGCGTTTCCAAATTTAGATACATTGTTCCCTTTGTAGAGGAGGAGTTTTAAGCGAGTCCAGATATTTTTAGTTTTGAAGCATGTCGCTTGTCGTTCAAGATATTAGCAGCACGTTCAGAGAGAAGTTCACACATAGAGCTCGTATCAAGTAATGCTCTAAATACACGAGAAATGCCCTGAGAGGTGGTCAGCTTAATTAAAGCTGTACCGAGTCACACCGTATAATTAGATGAAGAGAGAGAGTTAGAGCTATTTTGGGCAGAGCAATTTAATATATCAGCAGAAGAGACAAAGAGAGATGAAGTTGTAGCTATATCCCTAGAGGTAACATTATGTTGATCTTGAGGTCTAGAGGACGTATGACTATCTCGAGAGGATTGACGAGAGAGATTAACATCAAAATGTAGCATTGTATGATGTCGCTTGTCACATGTGCGACACGTTGATTGAGACTGACAATCTTTCGAGCTGTGATTACCAAGGCGTGAGAAACAACGTTGGTGTTGTTTTACTAATTCATGTCTTTCATGAGGTGAGTTCCTTTTAAAGGTATCACAAGCATATATTTTGTGACCTGTTTTATTAAAAGCAAAGCATTGCCAACCGTTGTCTTTATTAGTTCCCGACTGTGACTGAGAACTGGTTTGTGCTGTGATCATAGAGACACCACTGTGTGAAGAATTCACCCTTTTTACCAAAGCGTGTTTTTGTTGAGTTTGTAATCGTGATGAAATATTTTTGTTCACAAAAGGAAAGTTGTGTATGTTAGCGTCTTCAGTTTGCGAGCACTCAATGTTCAAATATTTTATTATTTCTTCCACACTAGGTAAAGAGTGAGAACTAAAGTCTTCATTCGCTTCAGATCAAAAACTTTCAAGGTTTTTACAGAGCTCATTGTCAAGTTTACGCAACAATAATACAGATAAAAGTGGGTTATTTTGAGTCACATCACATCCTAATGCCTTCAAAGCTTGTGAATGTTCAGTAAAAATGTTCACGAATTGACGAAGTCCCTTCAAAGATGTGGCACTAACAGCAGGTAAGTCTAAGAGTTGATTGAGGTGTAGAGATTGCAACCTGCGAGTATTGTGATATCTATCTCGTAGTAAACTATAGGCCGCGAGATAATTAGGTGCGGACAGAGTTAAACCTTTTACTAATGTTAAAGCATCACCTTGTAACACACTGAGTAAGTATTGGAACTTAGCCACACTGGAAAGGCTTGCATTACGATGAATCGTCGCATCAAACAGATTAATAAAACTTGTCCACGTTAGTGGGTCACCAGAAAACTTTTGCAGGTCTATTTTTGGTAACCTGACTAGAGAGGATCCAGAATGTGAAACAGTACTGCTATCACTCAGTGAGCTAGGTGTTTTTGGTTGGACAGGAGGAGTAAGTACCTCAATGATTGCTGTCAAATACGCAAAGAGAGTTTCAATTTCATCTTGATCGGAAGATAAAGTTTCATCCGACACAGCATCGTCAGAATCAAGAGCTAAAACCCGTTGAAGGTTATTATAAAAATCAGCCTTTTTCTTTTTTATTTCATTAGAGAAGGCGTTTAGCTGTTTAACTTGTACAGAGGTTAGATATTCAGTTTGAGTATAGAACTCTTCTAGAATACCCTTCAATTTATTAATTGATATATATATATATATATATATATATATATATATATATATATATATATATATATATATATATATATATATATATTAATATTTATTAATATTAGATTAAATAGTATATTGGTTAGTGAAATGTTTTGTTAGTAAAATAAGTTAAAAAATTATAAGATATACGATTTAAATTAATTATTTTCTATGCAATTTTTTAATAAAAAATAAACATACCTATTGAAAAAAGAAGTAAATGACTATACAGTTAAAAATTAGTTTATTAGCATATTAAAAATTCAACCATATATGATCCTTATAGAAATATTTACTTATAGTATAAAATAGTATTAATGGGTTACGCCTTTTAGCTCAAGTATAGTATTTGTTGCTACACTCAACATGATAAAAATATTGATTGTTCTGCAAATGAGTGAGTGAGTGAGTGTAAAAAGAGGCAAAAAAGCACACATAAATATGAAACCAGTGAGTCGGGGTGCTGTACTGTGCTGGCCTGTACTTTGGTTACACCTAACACACTCATGTGCATAAACACCTCCCAGGATGGTAAGAGGGTTTTTTGAACAAAATTTGTACAGCCAGACTTTAAAACGTCTTTGGCGTCGAATCATTACAAATCGAGTTTTACAAATCACTTCTACAAACAATCCTATACACAGCCACAACTGCTAGCAACACTCTTAAACATCATTAAAACACAGGAACTACAACCTACATTCATCAAATCAGCTTTTATAGAGACACAACTGCTAGCAATACTCTTAAACATCATTCACACACAGGAACCACAACCTTCATTCATCAAATCACCCATTATAGAGACACAACTGCTAGCAGCACACTTAGTCATTGTTCACTCACTTCCTACAGTCTTAAAATCAGATTATATACCGACACAACTGCTAGCAGCACCCTAAACAATTGTTCATATGCAGGAACCACTTCCTACAGTCTTCAAATCAGCCTATATCCCCACACAACTGCTAGCAGCACCCTAAACAATTGTTCATATGCAGGAACCAATTCCTACAGTCTTCAAATCAGCCTATATACCGACACAACTGCTAGCAGCACCCTAAATCATTGTTCATATGCAGGAACCAATTCCTACAGTCTTCAAATCAGCCTATATACCGACACAACTGCTATCAGCACCCTAAATCATTGTTCATATGCAGGAACCACTTCCTACAGTCTTTAAATCAGCCTATATACCGACACAACTGCTAGCAGCACCCTAAATCATTGTTCATATGCAGGAACCACTTCCTACAGTCTTCAAATCAGCCTATATACCAACACAACTGCTAGTAGCACAGTAAATCATTGTTCATATGCAGGAACCAATTCCTACAGTCTTAAAATAAGCCTATATACCAACACAACTGCTATCAGCACCCTAAATCATTGTTCATATGCAGGAACCACTTACTACAGTCTGTAAATCAGCCTATATACCGACACATTTGCTAGTAGCACTCTAAATCATTGTTCATATGCAGGAACCACTTACTACAGTCTTTAAGGCGGGTGGGTGGGTATCACTGTACATGTGGGGGACTATAGTCTTCAAATCAGCTTATATACCGACACAACTGCTAGCAGAACCCTAAACAATTGTTCATATGCAGGAACCAATTCCTACAGTCTTCAAATCAGCCTATATACCGACACAACTGCTAGCAGCACCCTAAATAATTGTTCATATGCAGGAACCACTTACTACAGTCTTCAAATCAGCCTATATACCGACACAACTGCTAGCAGCACCCTAAATCATTGTTCATATGCAGGAACCACTTACTACAGTCTTCAAATCAGCCTATATCGCGACACAACTGCTAGCAGCACCCTAAATCATTGTTCATATGCAGGAACCAATTCCTACAGTCTTCAAATCAGCCTATATACCGACACAACTGCTAGCAGCACCCTAAATCATTGTTCATATGCAGGAACCACTTACTACAGTCTTCAAATCAGCCTATATACCGACACAACTGCTAGCAGCACCCTAAATCATTGTTCATATGCAGGAACCACTTACTACAGTCTTCAAATCAGCCTATATACCGAAACAACTGCTAGCAGCACCCTAAATCATTGTTCATATGCAGGAACCAATTCCAACAGTCTTCAAATCAGCCTATATACCGACACAACTGCTAGCAGAACCCTAAACAATTGTTCATATGCAGGAAGCAATCCCTACAGTCATCAAATCAGCCTATATACCGACACAACTGCTAGCAGCACCCTAAATCATTGTTCATATGCAGGAACCACTTCCTGCAGTCTTCAAATCAGCCAATATACCGTCACAACTGCTAGCAGAACACTAAATAATTGTTGATATGCAGGAACCAATTCCTACAGTCTTAAAATCAGCCTATATACCGACACAACTGCTAGCAGCACCCTAAATCATTGTTCATATGCAGGAACCAATTCCTACAGTCTTCAAATCAGCCTATATACCGACACAACTGCTAGCAGCACCCTAAATCATTGTTCATATGCAGGAACCAATTCCTACAGTCTTCAAATCAGCCTATATAGAGACACAACTGCTAGTAGCACAGTAAATCAATGTTCATATGCAGGAACCAATTCCAACAGTCTTCAAATCAGCCTATATACCGACACAACTGCTAGCAGCACCCTAAACAATTGTTCATATGCAGGAAGCAATCCCTACAGTCATCAAATCAGCCTATATACCGACACAACTGCTAGCAGCACCCTAAATCATTGTTCATATGCAGGAACCACTTCCTGCAGTCTTCAAATCAGCCTATATACCGTCACAACTGCTAGCAGAACACTAAATAATTGTTCATATGCAGGAAGCAATTCCTACAGTCTTCAAATCAGCCTATATACCGACACAACTGCTAGCAGCACCCTAAATCATTGTTCATATGCAAGGAACCACTTCCTACAGTCTTCAGAATCAGCCTATATACCGTCACAACTACTAGCAGAACCCTAAATCATTGTTCATATGCAGGAACAACTTACTACAATCTTCAAATCAGCCTATATATCGACACAGCTGCTAGCAGCACCCTAAATCATTGTTCATATGCAGGAACCAATTCCTTCAATCTTTAAATCAGCCTATATACCGACAGAACTGCTAGCAGCACCCTAAATCATTGTTCCTATGCAAGAACCACTTACTACAGTCTTCAAATCAGCCTATATACCGACAAAACTGCTAGCAGCACCCTAAATCATTGTTCATATGCAGGAACCACTTACTACAGTCTTCAAATCAGCCTATATACCGACACAACTGCTAGCAGCACCCTAAATCATTGTTCATATGCAGGAACCACTTACTACAGTCTTCAAATCAGCCTATATAGCGACACAACTGCTAGCAGCACCCTAAATCATTGTTCAAATGCAGGAACCACTTCCTACAGTCTTAAAATCAGCCTATTTAGCAGACACAACTGCTAGGCAGCACCCTAAATCATTGTCATATGCAGGAACCAATCCCTACAGTCATCAAATCAGCCTATATACCGTCACAACTGCTAGCAGCACCCTAAATAATTGTTCATATGCAGGAACTACTTACTACAGTTATCAAATCAGGCTATATACCGTCACAACTGCTAGCAGCACCTTAAATAATTGTTCATATGCAGGAACTACTTACTACAGTCATCAAATCAGCCTATATACCGTCACAACTGCTAGCAGCATCCTAAATAATTGTTCATATGCAGGAACTACTTACTACAGTCATCAAATCAGCCTATATACCGTCACAACTGCTAGCAGCACCCTAAATAATTGTTCATATGCAGGAACTACTTACTACAGTCATCAAATCAGCCTATATACCGTCACAACTGCTAGCAGCACCTTAAATCATTGTTCAAATGCAGGAACAATTTACTACAGTCATCAAATCAGCCTATATACCGTCACAACTGCTATCAGCACCCTAAATCATTGTTCATATGCAGGAACCAATTCCTACAGTCTTACAATCAGCCTATATACCGTCACAACTGCTATCAGCACCCTAAATCATTGTTCATATGCAGGAACCAATTCCTACAGTCTTACAATCAGCCTATATACCGTCACAACTGCTATCAGCACCCTAAATCATTGTTCATATGCAGGAACCAATTCCTACAGTCTTACAATTAGCCTATATACCGTCACAACTGCTATCAGCACCCTAAATCATTGTTCATATGCAGGAACCAATTCCTACAGTCTTACAATCAGCCTATATACCGTCACAACTGCTATCAGCACCCTAAATCATTGTTCATATGCAGGAACCAATTCCTACAGTCTTCAAATCAGCCTATATAACGACACAACTGCTAGCAGCACCCTAAATCATTGTTCATCTGCAGGAACTACTTACTACAATCATCAAATCAGCCTATATACCGTCACAACTGCTATCAGCACCCTAAATCATTGTTCATATGCAGGAACCAATTCCTACAGTCTTACAATCAGCCTATATACCAACACAACTGCTATCAGCACCCTAAATCATTGTTCAAATGCAGGAACAACTTACTACAGTCTTCAAATCAGCCTATATATTGACACAACTGCTAGCAGCACCCTAAATCATTGTTCATATGCAGGAACCAATTCCTACAGTCTTCAAATCAGCCTATATACCGATACAACTGCTAGCAGCACCCTAAACCATTGTCCATATGCAGGAACCAATTCCAACGGTCTTTAAATCAGCCTATATCCCAACACAACTACTAGCAGCACCTTAAACAATTGTTCATATGCAGGAACCAATCCCTACAGTCATCAAATCAGCCTATAAGACATAAGACGTTTATTTCCATTTAAATACATTTAGTACATAGGAATTGTCAATAATACAGTCAATTAAATAAAATAAAATTATTTACAATATATTAATGGTATGGACATAATTCTAATAATTATAGCTAGTTATCATATTATTTAAGTTAAATTAGTGACCCCACCTCAGCATTGAGGAATTCATCAATTGAACAATAAGCATTATCACACAACAGCCTCTTGACCATTTTTAAAAATGTTTGATCAATTTTTATATTTGTACTATTCACACACAACTTATTCACTATTTTACAAGTTCTATAAAAAGTTGATCGTTCAAATTTACTGGTTGTGTGAAGTGGATATGTTATAAAATTCTGCCTCGTATTATGATTTAAATTATAAGGATTTTTAAATTTATTACGGTTTTTCACAAAATATTTACACATTTCAAAAATATATAAGCTTGGAAGTGTTAGATTTTTACCAGAAATAAAAAAAGGTCTGCAATGAGATCTGAATGGTTGCCTGAATAATATCCTTATTGCTTTCTTTTGAATTTTAAAAATCCGGCCAAAACTATCTGCTCCCGTGCTGCCCCAAACGAGTAATCCATAGCCAATTAAACTTTGAAAATTTGCAAAATATACGGTTTTCATAACATTATCAGAAACACAATTTGAAAGAACTTTCAAAGAAAAACAAATAGAATTTAGTCTTTTAGCCAAATAATTAATGTGCGTATTGTAAGTTAAGTTTGAATCTACATAAATACCAAGAAATTTAGTAAAAGGTTGAACAGGCGAGGATGAAGATGAAGGAAACTGTAATTTTTGTTTTGAAAAGTTGATAATATGTGTTTTTAAAGAATTTAATTTTAGACAATTGGAGCCAAACCATTTGTTCATGCCTTCCAAGCATTCATCGACACTAATGGAAAGGTGTTGTGGGGTTTTGCTCCTCACTAGGGCAGATGTGTCATCTGCATATTGACATATGTTGACCGTATTTGATTTTAAGTAAGAAGGTAGATCAGCCATAAAGATAATGAACAAAATTGGTCCACATATAGATCCTTGAGGACACCCCGTTATGCTTTGTTTCCAGTGAGAGTAATATAATCCTCTTTTATCCTCCACTAGCACTCTTTGATATCTTTCACAAAAATAGGAATTGAAAAGATTTTTAGATATACCACGAAAGTAGTGTAGTATACCGGTTCTGGCACAAACCCCCCATGCCGGTTCTGGCACAACCTTGGACTTTGTACTGTTATTGTTTACAAATTTATCACCACGTGTTGACCTTGAGGTCAAGTTTACTATTGTTTACTACTGTTATCAGCCACGTGGTGACCATGAAGGTCAAGTTTACTACGAGCATGTGGACCCCCCGCGACGTTGTCCTAGGTCAGTGTTGTTTTGGCGTGACGTCACGACGTTTTCGCGCTCTTTCTTCTGACGTCACGGCGTATTTATTTAATTAATTGTATTTATTGTGTGGGCAAAAAGTGTCGAAGACCGGTGCCGGGATCGATCCGAGAACCTTCCGTTTGTGAAACGGAGTCGATACCACTGCGGCACAGTGACACACCCGAGAGGGTAACGTAAGTAGCGGCAGAAGAACGTGTGGCAGCTCGCTTCGCTCGAGACACGATATACTATATAAAATGTATTTTTAATATAGTATTAATTTGTTCAGATGTAAAAAAAAAATCCGTTGGTTTGTCGTCTGCTCGTGGTGCCATACTATATGAAAGATGCAAAAAAATATATGTTTTTCCTTATACTATATAAAATGTACCAAATGTTTTTTCGCAGTGTTACCAACTCACAGCAAAAATATATCTCAGTGCTGTTAACTCACACGATTTATTACATTATACTATAATAAATACATATATGATTTTTGTTTTTCTCTCTTTTAGTTATACTATATTAAATACAAACGCGTTTTTCGGTGTTACAGTAATATTATTTTAATTCGTTATCCTTTTATATCCTTTTTCGGTTGCGAATAAATACGTTAAAACGGTCGTCAAGTATTAGGAGAACAGAACTTGGTAAGATCTCTGAACTCGGCCGTTGATATCATGAGCGCGCTATCATATCGCTTGACCCTAGTGTCAGCCGGCGCGCGCTTTATCAGCCCGCACGACTTTTCTTGGCAACAATTACGGTTCCTCTTCACTTCTGCTAACCTAATACTCTATTTATTTTAAAACCTCTATAATTGCTCACCTGAGCTAGCTTTAATTAAAGTGTATTTTTTCTTGTTACACAGTATACAGTATTATTTTGAATAATATTTTGTATTTAATATAGTATTAATTTGTTCTGACCATTTAAACCAGATGTAAAAAAACAATCTGTTGGTTTGTTGGATGTGGTTCAGATGCATTTATACTATATAAAATGTATTTTTCCAATAATTCTTATTTAATATAGTATTAATTTGTTCAAACAAAATCGGGTTTTCTTTATATTATATAAAATGTACCAACTGTTTTTTTCACAGTGTTGCTAACTCACATGATTATTTGCATTATACTATATAAAATATATATATAATTATTAAATAAATCATTATACTATATAAAGTGTATACCAGTATTTTTTCTTGTCGTCAGTGTTGTCAACTTACGCTTTCATTCGTATTGTACTATAATAAATCCGTGTACTATAATAAGTGCATCGATTCATCAGTATGGTCAACCGATATTTATTCTTTGTCACAATATAATATAATAATTGCTATGGTGGTAAATTTAAACAGATTGAAAAGGCTTCTGGTTTTTTGTGTGCATATTTTAATTCAATATTGCATGTATTTATACTATATGAAGTACATTGTTCATACTAAATCATTATTTTTCGTTGTACTATAATAAATGCAATTAATTTCTATGTATAAATCAGTTAGAATATCTTTGAAACAGCTTACACATTTATAGTTACTTATTTTTATTACAATAAAAATGTATATTTTTTAATATATATTAATTTAAGTTAAATTTTAATGTACTAGTATTAGGCGAACAAAGACTGATAGGAGCTATCAATTTTACAGTTACCGCGTACGGCATACAAAGTGCCACTATCAAATCAGCGTGACCCGGCGACCTCTCCGTAAGATAGTTCCAACTGTCTCGCGAACTGATTATAAGACTGCTGCTCATTTCTGCTAGCCTGATACTTTGTTTTTAATTGCATGTTGTTCTGATTCCATATTTAATCCTATCTGGGCCAAGCGACTATTAAGTAGTCGATATGTACGGCCATATAATGGCCAAGCGACTATTTTATAGTCGATCGTGTATGTCTCCGCACGCAGCAGTTTTGTCTCCTGTTCTCGTACTCGAATTGCAAAACTAACCACACCATTCAAAAGAGGACGTTCCAGTGGTTTTATTTCATATATAAAACATGTATAAGCTCAAATTATTTACGTACAAACAAATAAAACAAATGACATAAGTTGTAAACATTCAATGACAACTGTGATGAAGGTCGGCAGACAACCAAAATACGTCATTTTCAAAAATTCACTACGAAATGTAGGAAAATGGTATCATGATTACAATCCCACCTGTGGATAGAAAAAAATGTCAACTACAAGTGTGCAATTGTAAGTTTTTCTCTAACTTGACTCGTTTAGTTGTTGTGAATTTATTTCTAAAAGTACAATTTACAAGCAGAAATATGTCAAAAAACATACTTTGGCATTTTTGTAGATATTTTATTTAATTGTAGGTTATTAGATTTTTATTTTATACCATTATATTTGGGAATAAATTGTGAACAATTATATTCTTACCGGAAAACAGTAAGATGCTATTTTGACAGTTAGTCCAATGAAAAGGTCTCATTCTTGTCTTTGTATGTGCTCAGCTCAGCTGTCACTTTGTGAATACGTCTGTTTGTTTACTCGTCATCCCGCCATTGTTGAAGTGTTTACTGTTCTGTTTTCATGTTATTAGTACCTTTTATTCATATTATTGTTATAATATAATGAAAATGAAGTGTTGTGGAGTGTTCTAGTGGATTGTGAAATTGTGTAGGCTAGTAAATATAATATATTTTATTTATTTCTGTTCATCATACTGTAATTTCTTCAAACTTCAGATACAAATCAATTTATAACTTCTAACATCAATACATAATATCTAGGCCTATTTTGAACATTTTACTCATCACTGAACATTATAAATGCACTAGGCATATTTTATATTTCTTTTTTAGTCCATGCCAATAGCCTAGACTGAAAAATGCCGATTGAAAAAAGTTACCATTTTGCGAATAAGAACACACTTTTTCAACAAATTTTGATAAAACACCAAATAATCTGTATATTATAAAACTAGAATAAATTGTCTACTTTTTGTATATTTTGAAATTTGTATTACTAATTGTTTTATATTTTTTAGACGTCTTTGAAAATGCAGAATTTTTAGAAATTTTCCAACGCTCATACTTTATTCCTAAACTTATTAATTTTTTTAATTTTTTGGTTGAGATTTTATATCAAACCCTGCATATTTTATTTTTATTTGGCTTATATTAGACAGATTATTAAGTAATATATTGGTATTATATTACATTTCAAATTTTTTTATGGTCATTGAAATATTTATGTCAGTTTTTGACAAATTGACGTGTACAGATTATTTACCAAATATTTCAGTATTATTTGAGAGAATTACAAAACCTTTGATATTTATATGTAAAAAAATAGATTATACAACTTTTATACAGGTATTGTTACTAGAGAAAAAAATTATTTATATTTTTTCATGGACCATGCTTTTGAAATTTACATTTTCAATTCGCACATTTTTCGTATTTGTTTGCCCGTAAATTTTTTCTACATGTATATTATATTTTATATTACATACCAATGGAATCCTCAGTTATTGCTAAATAAAATGATATACAACATGATAGGGTTATGATGGAATTTTAGTATTTTATGAATGTTTATGTGCGAGCCTGCAAAACCGACTAAAAACCCCCTGGCCATTAGCAAGTTTTGTATGGGCCTATATAGGGTTAAGTGGTTTTTACTACATATTTAATAGATGTATAGAAAATAAAAAGCATATTATATTTCATTTAATATTTAATTCAGTATTTAAAAATCGTAAGGTAAAATACTATTCTATGCATTTTTTATTGACCTAAATAACACAATATTTAAATTCTGTTATGGAATAAGTTATAATAATATTTAATTTATTATTTAAAAATCGTAATGAGAATTTCTATTACAGGTGTTTTTTAAAGTAATAAGTCGCACAATATTTATATGTTATTTAGTAATACAGTATAATAATGTTAATTGTTAAATACTGAAAACTCTATAAAAAATACTGTCTTTTTTAAAACCAACTTTGTATGGTTGGTTTGTACCATACTAATATGGTACAAATATGTACCATATTTGTATGGTATACAATTGTCCAAGTCCAATTTTTCTGATGCAATGTTTCATCATCTATACTGTGATACTGGTTTTTTACCGTACGATGTTTAATTAACGTTATTCGATTGAATGTTTATTTTTAATATATACTCTATATTTGGTGGTAAAACAGATATAAAAATTCACATAATTTAATAAAAATCTACAAAGAGCGGAAACTGTACATGCATGTTTCTCAACAACAACCAATGTTTAGGTGACCTGACGACTATTTTTTCTTTAATCAATTGGTATAAATATTTGTATGAATGTTTATTTTTGATTTATACTCTATATGTGGTAGTAAGACAGATATAAAAATTCATATAGTTTAATACTAATCCGCAAAGAGCGGAAACTTCATGGTATCTGTGCATGCATATTTCTCAACAACAACCAAAGTTTATAGTTGGCTCTGGTATCCTAATACTCTGTTCGTTTTCAGAAAGTTTTCAAAAATATTGACCTGACCAATAGGGTGTCAACTGTTTTAAATAAAGTATTGATTGGATCGTCTCACATCTTTTGGTGACTTTTTCTTTCATAAATGGTTCAATAACATTTACATTTTATTTAAAAAATAAATATATATAAATTACATTCATATAAAAATTCGATTAGTTTTAAACACTTTAAAAAAATATCAATACTGTATGAGAAAATTAACCAAGTGTAATTTTGCTGTTGCAAAGTTTTATCATCTGTACTTTAGGTTTGGATTTTGTCCCTCACGTGATAAGACACATGCTCAATTGACGTCATTCGTTTGTATAAAATGTTCTGTTTGTTGTATGAGTGTATTAATATAGAATGGAAAAATATTAAATGGATAAAAATATTTAATTTCTCCAAGAAAGGATCTTCATACAAGTCTAAACTATTATAATATACCATGGTTAAATATAAATGGCACTTTAAGTTAAAAATATGTATTTTCCTACTTTGTAAAGATAATTTCTCTTATTAATGAATTGGGTAAATAAAACAACAATGAATCCATTAATAACTTTATAGCGTATTAAATTTCGTATATTATGTTGATAATTTATATTAACCCTCCTGGTGCTGACATCGCGTAGCGCGATGTCAGCGCTCGCCGTTGTAGTGCTGACATCGCGAGACGCGATGTTAGGTACAGGATCTATTTAAAACGCACTAGTGGCTTTAAACGACTGAATATTACAAAGTATGTTATATAGTATTGAAGTAGAGGAAACGCGGAACATATTATACTCTATGGAATACGTCTGCATCAAAACAGCCGATATACAACAATTGTTTAGAAGCGTATGTTTTGTTTTCAACACAAACAATCAGATGCTCAGTGTATTGCCGCTTGGTGTTTGTTTACAATGTAAGTTTGTTATTGTAATCTATTATTATTGTTTTATTTTGTGTTTTATTCTATTTTATCTTAAAAAATGAGTGAATTAAGTAGGTCTAGTGTAATAATAAATGTGTTAGACAAACTAAATGAACAATCAGACATTGAGAGTGAAGTTGACTCTGAGTAAATCATCTTGTCATTGCTCCAGAATGTAAATTTTTGTACATAAGATATATTTTTTAATTAATTATTTTAGTTTTTTATTGATTGTCATTGTTATATTTTGTGAGCTGAAAACATTTTGAGTTGTAAAAGTGAAATAACACTACATGTTACAATGAAATGTGTAACTTGTCATGTATTAGTGATTTTTTACATGGGACAATTTTCCATTTTTTACTCTAACTGAATGTGTCTAAGAAGATAACCTATAACATGTATATATTTTTGTGTTTATTATTAAGTTTTCTACAATATGTCTATCTTGGATTTTCATTTTGTCTTTTGTGAACTGATACATGAACTCAAATTTAAAAAATTGAAAAAAATTTCTTCTTTGTAAAGAATAACATCCAACAATAGTTTACCATGAAAATATAAGTCCTGTATAAGTATATTTTCTTATTCTATGGTTTTTTCTGAAAATAATGATATGTAATATGTACCATTTTCATTAGGTGTACAGTATTTAAAAAAATATTTTATATACAGTTGCAAACACGATGAAAAACGCCTAGCACTCAAGAAAGTTCAACCCAGCACCTGGAGGGTTAATACAAACCTTTTCTTATAATTTCAACATAAATATCACAAAAACATATTGAAAAAATCGAACTTTCAAATAACTTAAAAAAAACTCGTGACCGATTCAGCATGAATAATTTATTTTAGTAAGGTCAGGATAACTTCATTATTTTAGATTTAGGTTTTTTTTTTTTTTTTAAATAAGATATATTAAACGTTTATGGCAATAAAAAGTTTTACCTTGTTACTGATTTACTCATTAAACAAAAACTAAACTCATTGTGGCTCACTTTGACCACGGAAAAAACAATATAAAAATGGAATAATAATACAACATAGATGTTAAATTCAATATACATTTCATTTCAGACATGCAAATCGTTCTTCTACACTTATATCCTTAAGTGCATACATATGTCCTACGTTTAAGATGAAACGTTTCTTGTATATGAAAAATATATCCAAGTTCAATTTTGTCAGTGTCCGTATGTTGTGTAAGGGAGAGAACTGAGTATCAGGTTGTCAATTAGTTGAAAATCAGACCAATAATACGTGTTTTTTATTCAACGTAAAGCTGTATGTTACCTAGTTTTACTGGTTGCTAGACTTTTTATAATACAGTCAATCAGCCTACTAATGTAATCATTCATATTCACCTTAGAATACCTTCAATCTTGTGTTGCCTTCTCATATCTAAGAATAATACTTTATATTGTTTTCACTTAAAATGAGCCGTGAGAGTAAATACTATAATGGATGTTATGTTTAAATAATTTGTATAACACAGGGTATACCAAATCAACCGTTTAAGCATATACTTCTTTTGTCTACATATCTTCTATATTCGGTTTAATGATAGAAATAAAGATGTAATGAAAATGATAGCAAAATAAATTAAAGTAAATTAATTTTGTGTTTTCATAATGGTATTTTTATTAGTATTCGCATTATAGATTTCTAAAGAAATGGCAAACATTAGAGCTTGCAGTTCTGTATATCTGGATAGATATTAAATGGATAAACATTTTTAATTTCTCAAATAAAGAATCTTCATACATGTCCAACTATTATAATAAACATGAGAGAAACGACTAAATATAAATTATACTTTAAATTAAAAAGTATTATTTTTCCTATTTTGTAAAGATAGTTTCTCTTATCAATGAATTGGGTAAAT
>JAQJVL010006531.1:0-28560 GCA_035578905.1 Stictocephala bisonia | reverse complement strand
GGGCTTGTTTAAATGAACGTTTTGGGTGAGTGTTGACTCCTAGCTCGATGGGACATGGTAAGAACCTTGACCTTGTTCATTTCCCCTCATGTAAATAATTTGCGCTTGTTTTGATCTATGTAGCTTGATTTTATTTAAATTTGTCACTGTTGTTATTCTGTAAGTCTCTGACCTTTGAGCTGACTTTAAAATATCTAAATCTATTATCTATGTTTATCGTTTTAATATTGTACCTCCTTAACATTTTTTTTCATAGTTAGCTTCTTTTATGTATGGTAGAACTGACTAGTTTTTCTTATTTACTTTTATTTTTTTTTTTTTTTTAGAAGATAGTTTAGTTTTATTCCTTGTTTATTGACTGTATAGTACAGGGACATAAGTTATATCTGAGTTCTTAGTCATTTAAACATCCAACGTTTTAATCACTATTGCAAGTTAACTGTTGAGCTTGTTAGATATATGTTAGTTACAAACAACAAGAATTTTTATATGTTGATTTACATGTGTTGTAGATGACATGATACACATTGGAACTTATACATACTCGGTTTGCAAGGTTATCAGGATCATATAAATCAGGTCTACATGAGCTGTACTTATTTCATCTCCAGATAATTGCCAATTATTGTCAAGTTATACATAGAACCTCTTCGTCTCACTAAGCAAACGGCTACAATGCCATCTTTGTCACTTGTTTTATCAGAAATATAATCAAAGTAATATGCTATTTTTGTTCCAGGTGGTAGTTATAATGGTGATATGGATCATATCACTGCTGGTCATCTATATGCTATTTTTGATTTGTCTGGATCCTCTTCTAAACAAGAGGGCCAAGAGCAGTTACGTTGAGCATACAAATGAAGATGTAAGTTTAAAAATAAAAAATCAATACTTCCAATATATGTTGCATATTTTATTAAGTAACGTTATAGAGCATCAATCCAGAATGATACAGATACCAAGGAGCAGCCTTAAATTATAATTAATGTTAGTTACGTAATATACTTTGTGAGACTCTTGCTGCTTGCTAGTCTACATTTTATGTATCTGCCGTTTCATTAACTCAGAGGTATTGGTATCACAGTTATATCAGTAGACGAATAAGGTACTCTGGCATTCAACTCAAAATTAGTACAGTCAATGTTACCTCATTAGCTCTTTTATGGATTTGATTAAAACTTACCAAATTGTATCTAACCACTCTTATCTATTTTTAGTTTTGTTTGCCAAGTTATTAAAGTTATTATTGTTTTCGATGATATGTAGGTCCTGTTTTAAGTATACCTTTTCTAACAAGAATTATCAGGATGAAAGATTTAAGGTACATTTTGAACCCTAAAACTATAGTACAAACATTCAAAATAGACAAGAAAAATAAAACTTGTTTAGTAGGCATCAGTTCGTAGAATATTTATTACCTCTGCCCAAACATTGGTCAGATTTTTACAGTTTTATAAATAAAACTCAGAGGACAAAAACTAACTGATCTTGTGATATTCAATTTAAAATACATTTATAAAATAAATTAAAATAAGTAAAATAATTGAACAAAATTATAGCTACCTTATTTATTTTTCATTTCCATTTTTTATATCTTAATATATAAAATTCTCGTGTCACAGTGTTTGTCTGCAAACTCCTCCGGAACGACTTCACCGATCGTTATGAAATTTGGTGTGTAAATTCTGTAGGTATGCGAATCGGACGTAAACTATTTCCCGTTTCGAAATTCTTATCCGTTTCAATATGGCGGACGAATTCCGAACACACTGCATATAATACTATATTCTCGGAGTTTGGGCTCTACAGAGCATTTGGATGTCAAGTTAAATCACATGTTTTTATTATTTGTAATTTAATATTTATAAACAAAACAAAGACAGCTGTTATTATATTGCTAAGAAGTTATTATTCAGGTTTTGTAATGTAGTTAGTGGTTCACTAATTTTGAAATTTATGGTTAAGTATTTTAGTTTAATCTGTGTTTTTACAGTGAACAATGCCAGCAAGGCGAAGAGGGTCAAATTTGGGCCGTCGAACGGCTGGAGCTATACAAAGGCGAAATCTAAGAGCCCAAAGGACAGACGTCCAAATTCAACAGGAAAATGAAGTTGTGCGCGTGAACATGTCGCAATTGCGCGCATCACAGTCACAAGATGATCGCGCTGAAAGAAATGAAGAAAGACGACTACAACAAAGACAAGCGCGTCGATACGTAGTTGAAGCACGCAGAGAAAATGACATACGACGACAACAAGTGCATCGAGCTTTTATATCGCATACATTCCGTCGTCTAGCATTTGAGTATGAACCCGACGTTAAATATTTTGATCATTCCAAAGTGGCGATTGGTGATATGGACAATGAATGTGCGAATTGTAAGGCGCTTAAATTCAAAAATGAGCCAGCCGGGATGTGTTGCGCCACAGGTAAAGTGCAACTACCAGTAATTGAATCACCACCTGAACCATTGAAAGGTTTACTTAATGGTACGCATCCTGATTCTAACATGTTCCTGAAATCAATTAGAACATTCAATTCATGTTTTCAAATGACATCGTTCGGAGCAACAGAAATAGTTAACAATAATGCTGCAAATGGTCAACAATTTAATACAACGTTCAAAATCAAAGGCCAAATTTACCACAAAGTAGGCTCATTGCTTCCTATGCCAAATGAACCACATAAATTTTTACAAATTTACTTTATGGGTGGCGAGGACACCGAAAGCGCGCTAGCCAATCGCGTGGATGCACGTTTAAAATACAATAACCTTAATTCACAATTTGCCAGACGTATTCTCGGCGAGCTGGACGATTTATTGAATGAGCACAATGAATTGTTGAAATTGTTCAAATCACACATGCACAAATTGCAAAGCGACAATCACGCAATTATCATCAATCCTGATAAAACACCATCTGGAGAGCACATTCGTAGATTCAATGCACCTGTTGTTGACGACGTTGCTGGAATTATGGTTGGCGACCGTACAGCTAAGCGTGAAATTGTTATTCGCAAAAGAAATAACAATCTTGAGTTCATTGCTGATACACACCGTTCATACGACGCTCTACAATATCCACTAATGTTTTATAAGGGACAAGACGGATATTACATAGATATTAAACAAAAAGATCCCGCTACAGGAGCCGAAACAAACAAGAAAGTTAGCTCGAAGGATTTTTATGCGTATCATCTGATGATTAGACGCGATCATGACAACGTCATTCTACGGTGCCGTGAACTTTGCCAACAATTCATGGTCGACATGTACGTGAAAATAGAAAACGAACGACTACGATACTTACGATTTAATCAAAAGAAGCTGCGTGCTGAAGAATATATTCACTTGAGAGACGCTATTGTGAACAACGCCGACACAGCCGAAATTGGTAACTCCGTCATTCTACCATCAACGTATATAGGAAGTCCACGTCACATGCAAGAATATATCCAGGATGCTATGACTTTCGTCCGCGAATACGGACGACCATGTTTATTTATAACTTTTACATGTAATCCGAAATGGCCTGAGATTACAAATTTATTATTGCCAGGACAAAATGCAATACATCGTCATGACATTACAGCCCGTGTCTTTAAACAAAAGTTAAAGTCTTTAATGAGTTTCATTACAAAGTTACACGTATTCGGCCCTACACGTTGCTGGATGTATTCGGTAGAATGGCAGAAACGAGGATTACCTCATGCCCACATTTTGGTTTGGCTAATCGACAAAATACGTCCTGAAGAAATAGATAGTATAATTTCTGCAGAAATTCCAGATCGGTCAACAGATCAATTACTGTTTGATATTGTGACAACTAACATGATTCATGGCCCATGCGGTGACCTGAATCGTTCTTCGCCTTGCATGGCTGATGGAAAATGTATAAAGAGTTTTCCAAAAAATTTCAATAACGAGACAATTACAAATGTCGACGGATATCCATTATATCGTCGAAGAAATACTGAAAATGGAGGGCTATCATTTTCAAAATATGTGAACAGAGCAGAAATTGACATTGACAATCGTTGGGTGGTCCCATATTCACTTCTGCTGTGTAAAACATACAATGCTCATATTAATGTTGAGTTCTGCAGTTCGGTAAAGAGCATAAAATACATTTGCAAGTATGTAAATAAAGGAAGTGATATGGCTGTGTTTAGTATTGAAAATACCAATGCGACTGCTCCTCCAGTAAATAACACTGATGAAATAACTCTCTACCAAATTGGCCGGTATATCAGCTCTAATGAAGCTGTTTGGCATATCTTTGGTTTCCAAATTCATGAAAGGGATCCAGCAGTCATTCATTTAGCCGTCCATCTTGAAAACGGCCAGCGTGTATTTTTCACAAACGAAACAGCGATCGATCGTGCAATGAATCCACCGAAAACTACTCTCACAGAGTTTTTTCTATTGTGTAATCGTGCTGATGCTATTGGTGCTTTTGCAAGAACACTACTCTATTCAGAAGTACCACACTATTTCACATGGAATCAAACAAAAACATGGATACCCCGCAAGCAAGGCACCCCAGTTGATGGATACCCCGGTTTATTCAAATCAAACACCTTGGGGCGAGTATTTACAGTCAATCCAAGGCAGACTGAGTGTTTTTATTTGCGACTATTGTTGGTTAATGTAACCGGCCCATTATCATTTCAAGATATACGTACAATTAATGGACAACAGTGTGCAACTTATAAAGATGCATGTCTTGCGCTAGGCTTGCTGGAAGATGACAACCAGTGGGACTATATGCTTACGGAAGCAGCATTGAACTGTACAGCAATACAAATTCGGCTACTATTTGCTATAGTGTTGACTACATGTTTCCCAGCCCGAGCTGAAACGTTGTGGGATTATCACAAAGATTCAATGACTGAAGATATATTGCATCGGCATCGTACACGGTACAACGATCTAACAATACAATTCAGTGACGCTATGTACAATGAAGCACTTATTGCTATCGAGGATCTTTGCTTTGTGATTTCCAATTTACCACTCAGCCATTTCGGTATGCATTCGCCAAATCGATGTGCACATGATTTAATGAACAATGAGATGAATCGTGAACTACAATACAATACTAGAGAGATGGAAGCGATTGTTAATCTCAATGTCCCACTACTTAATCAAGAACAAAGAAGCATTTACGACCGTATTATGACAGCAGTTTCGGCAGAACAAGGTGGATTCTTTTTTTTGGATGCTCCAGGTGGGACTGGAAAAACATTCTTAATTTCACTAATTCTCTCCAAAGTACGATCAACTAATGGTATTGCATTGGCCGTAGCTTCATCTGGCATTGCAGCTACGTTATTGGATGGAGGCAGAACAGCTCATTCAGCATTTAAGCTGCCATTAAATATTCAAAACAATACAGACGCAGTGTGCAACATAAAAAAACAATCATCAATGTCCACAGTATTAAAACATTGTAAAATTATTATCTGGGATGAGTGCACTATGGCACATAAACACTCACTTAAGGCGTTAAACAGAACTTTAAAAGACATAAAAAACAACGACAAACTATTTGGAGGCACTCTGTTACTCCTGTCAGGTGATTTCAGACAAACACTTCCCGTAATTCCACGTTCAACATACGCTGATGAGATTAATGCTTGCTTGAAATCATCAACACTGTGGCGTAATGTTGAAATATTACATCTGAAAGTAAATATGCGCGTATTACTGCTTCAAGATCCATCCACTGAAAACTTCTCAAAACAACTGCTAGATATTGGCAATGGAAAAGTAGATCTACATGAAAATACTCAATTCATTAAATTGCCTGCCAATTTCTGCACCGTCGTTAATTCACAAATTGCTCTAATTGAAAATATATTTCCCAATATACAAACACAATACATGAACCATGAGTGGCTAGCAGAAAGAGCAATTCTGGCATCTAAAAATGTGGACGTTAACGATATGAATTTCAACATACAACAGTTGTTGCCAGGGGATTTGGTGTCATACAAATCTATTGATACTGTTTGCGATGCCAACGAAGCTGTAAATTATCCCTCCGAATTTTTGAACTCATTAGATTTGCCAGGCATGCCACCGCACCTTTTACAACTAAAGGTTGGATCTCCAGTTATTTTGCTTCGCAATTTGAACCCACCAAAGCTGTGTAATGGCACAAGATTAGTTATTAAAACATTAATGAAAAATGTTGTCGAAGCCACCATTTTGAATGGCAAGTTCCAAGGGGAAGATGTATTACTGCCACGAATCCCTATTATTCCAACAGATGTGCCAATTGAATTCAAACGGGTTCAATTTCCAATCAAATTGGCATTTTCAATGACAATCAATAAGTCCCAAGGGCAAACATTGTCGGTTTGTGGATTAGATTTGGCCACACCGTGTTTTTCACACGGCCAATTATACGTGGCGTGTTCTCGAGTGGGCAAACCATCCAGTTTGTTTGTTTTTGCTAAAGATGGACTCACTAAAAATATCGTACACTCCATTGCACTAAGAAACTGATAATGTTTATTTTTCATTGTCTTAATTTGTTGTTTATATTAAATTTTGATAATTATTTGAATTGCAATTATTATTTGAAAATTATATTTTGATATTTTATTATTTTGTACAGTTCGGCATGATTAAATTTGCTAAATTACCTTTCAATCATAAATCAACATCCCCAAACACTTACTCTATCTTTTTGACTACCAAAATATTCACTACAACTAAATTAACAACGACTAATGTTTAATAAATTCAATACACATACAACATGATGTTCTTTCCATCGGTCTGTCTTAGGGGAAACCTATAACTTAGGCGATACGAAGTTCGCCGGGTCAGCTAGTATATATCTATTCTTATAATAATTCAGTTTTGAAAATCTTCGACCAACTAAATCTAGAGTTCCACTGGACCGATTTTAATAATTAATGTGTTGTTGGAAAGCTTCCGACATGTAGATTTGCCAAAAAATATGAAAGTTTGATGTTTTTTTTTTATTTATGGTGAAAAAGTCAAAAAACCTGTTCTCCATAAGAAATACATTGAAAACGGGTTTTCACAAGTTGTTTTTTTTAAGTTAATTTTTAGCTGCCTTTTTTGAGGTTTTTCAAGAAATGCTTAGTAGCCATTGGTAGGAAATTTAATTCTCTTTCAGAAAATCACCTTCCACTTTAGTCGATTTCCTCACCGTTTAAAAGTTATTTGCAAAAAACCAAAGCTACCACACATTTTTTGCGTTGAAAAAATACTGAGTTAGATATATTTTAGTTAAACTTTGTACAACTAAATCTAGAGTTCCACTGGACCGATTTTAATAATTAATGTGTTGTTGGAAAGCTTCCGACATGTAGATTTGCCAAAAAATATGAAAGTTTGATGTTTTTCTTGTATTTATGGTGAAAAAGTCAAAAAACCTCTTCTCCACAAGAAATACATTGAAAACGGGTTTTCACAAATTTTTTATTTTAAGTTAATTTTTAGCTGCCTTTTTTGAGGTTTTTCAAGAAATGCTTGGTAGCCATTTGTAGGAAATTTAATTCTCTTTCAGAAAATCACCTTCCACTTTAGTCGATTTCCTCACCGTTTAAGAGTTATTTGCAAAAAACAAAGCTACCACACATTTTTTGCGTTGAAAAAATACTGAGTTAGATATATTTTAGTTAAACTTTGTACAACTAAATCTAGAGTTCTACTGGACCGATTTTAATAATTAATGTGTTGTTGGAAAGCTTTAGACATGTAGATTTGCCAAAAAATATGGAAGGTTGATGTTTGTTAGTATTTATGGTGAAAAAGTGAAAAAAACATGTTCTTCGTAAGAAATACATAACATTGAAAAGGGGTAGGTTTGCCAGTATTCTGTTTCTAATCATATGGTACACGTGTTATTAATTTAACAGCTGATTATTAATTTAACAGCTGATTGTTGCTTTGTTGAATCCAAGAATTCTCATAGTTTTGTTGTTTACATTTGGGATTTGTGTTTAAAGTGTGTCCCTTAGGTTATGTGTGTGTTTCTTAAGTTGTGTATTTAAGTGGTGAGTGGTTTTTACAGCCAAAATTTGTTATTCGAAAATTACTGTGAACCTTAAATTAAATACTTAGGAGTATATATTTTTATATATTGGTCTGAAAATGCATAACTTTTTGGTTCATTATATAGTTGGTGATGGAAACTGTTTGTTTAGGAGTATCTCATTTTTACGTTATACATCTCAATCTAGATACAGTGAAATACAATCCAAAGTAGTTGATGAAGTTGTAAATCATTGGGACTTCTATTGCCCTTTTATAGTAGGGGATAAGACATATAGACTAACGGTACAAAACGCAACAGATTACAGAGATCTAATGACTAAAGATGGGGAATACGGCGGTAACGTTGAAATTGAAGCTGCAGCAAGACTTCTTAACTGTCAATTCAAAATATTTGCTGAGGACAAGGATTCTTATGTAACAGTTGGTGAAGGCACAACAGTATACAAACTACTATTCTCAGGTAATTTGGATGCTGGGCATTACGATGTTTTAATTGATAATCAAGATTCTGATAATCAAGATGATGTAACCTTACAAAAACCCAAATGTGGCCGTCCATCAACTAATAGAAAAAGAACAACATTTTCTGGCAGACATGAAACATCTCACAAACACAAATCAATGAAACCAAATTCTATGAATAGTGATTTGCTCCAGTTGAAAAACAAGTGTTTTCCCCTTAACTACAAGGATGGAGATACACAAAATTATTATGGATCAAAACAAGATAGAGTGACTCATTCTCCAATTAAAAAGGACGCAACTTCCTCAACCCACAAACGTGGCCGTCCAACAAAGAATAAGAAAAGAAAAGCATTATCTGGCAAATGTGAATCGACATTTCATAAAAAACAATTAACACAGGTAACACTTCAACACAAGGATGTAGATACACAAAATGATAATGAATGTAAACAAGATAGAGTGACTCATTCTCCAATTAAAAAGGACGCAGCTTCCTCAACCCACAAACGTGGTTGTCCAACAAATAAGAAAAGAAAAGCATTATCTGGCAAATGTGAATTGACATTTCATAAAAAACAATTAACACAGGTAACACTTAACCACAAGGATGGAAATACACAAAATGATTATGGATCAAAACAAGATAGAGTGACTCATTCTCCAATTAAAAAGGACGCAACTTCCTCAACCCACAAACGTGGCCGTCCAACAAAGAATAGGAAAAGAAAATCATTATCTGGCAGACGTGAATCGACTTCTCATAAAAAACAATTAACACAGGTAACACTTCAACACAAGGATGTAGATACACAAAATGATAATGAATGTAAACAAGATAGTGTGGCCCATTCTCCAATTAAAAAGGAGCAGCTTCCTCAACCCACAAACGTGGTTGTCCAACAAATAAGAAAAGAAAAGCATTATCTGGCAAATGTGAATTGACATTTCATAAAAAACAATTAACACAGGTAACACTTAACCACAAGGATGGAAATACACAAAATGATAATAACTCAAAACAAGATAGTGTGACCCATTCTCCAATTAAAAAGGACGCAACTTCTGCAACCCACAAACGTGGCCGTCCAACAAAGAATAGGAAAAGAAAATCATTAACTGGCAGACGTGAATCAAAGACCAACGCAAGGTAAAGGGGAAAAAGGATAGTGATGTAAATAATATTTTACAACCCATCACTTCAGTGCCTGATGCCTTAAAAGTTGTAAACAATGAAAACGAAATAAAATTACACTCATGTGGCAGTCTTGTGAATTTTGTGGTGCTAAACACTTTGTCGGAGAGCGGCCTTCTGATAAAATGTTTTCTAAATGCTGCTCAAAAGGGAAAGTTATATTAGAACAGATTCAAAATGCCTTATTAATTGAACAGCTAATGACTAATAATCATAATTATTCCGATAACTTTATGGACAATATTCGTTCTATTAACAGCTCGCTGTCTTTTGCTTCTATGGGAGCGCAAATAGTTCCTCCTGCAAGTTATGGACCTTATTGTTTTAGAATTAATGGCACTATTTATCATCGTGCTGGTACATTACATCCTGAAAATGGAGAACAGCGTAAATATGCTCAGCTGTATATACTTGATCCTGATGAGGCTACAGCTCAAAGAATGAAAATCAAAGAAAACTCTGGATGCAATGAACATTTACTACAAATATTAGGCTCATTCATGTCAAAGTATAATCCATTTGCAGAAGCATGCAAAATGATGTATGAAGTGGAGCAAGAATGCATGCAGGACACATTAATGAATAACGCTGTTTCATCTGATGTGCCGATGGCAATTATTCAAGACCGAAAATATGATGAAAGAAGATATAACTCTGCAAGATGTAATGAGGTTGCTGTTATTTTCGAGAATACGGATGGCGAACCACCTCTGCACCGTGATTTACTGATTCATTGTCGTGCTAACAACACAACCAATAAGAGAAGGACTCAGAGAATTAGCATTTTGGACCCAAATTTGGAACCAATGGTATATCCAATGTTCTTCCCATACGGCGATCAAAGTTGGGGAATAAATATTCCACTGAATGATAAGCCATCATGTCTCCAAAATATTAAAAATAAAGCTTTAAATCCAAGAAAAAGAGTCACTCAGATAAAATATTATCAATATCGACTTTCTGTACGTGATGAATTTAATCCTTTATTGTGTGGAGGAAAACTCACACAACAATATATTGTTGATGCCTACACCAAAATTAAGGCAAACAGATTAAATTTCATTCGACAGAATCAATCTCAACTAAGAATTGAACAGTACAAAGGTTTAATGGACCAGATTCGTTTGTCAGAAGACAATGAATTGTTTCCCCTGGAAAGCCATTCATTTTGCCATCAACATTTCAAGGAAGTCCACGAAATATGATGCAAAACTACCAAGACGCTATGTCAATAGTGAGGAACTATGGTAAACCTGATCTTTTTATTACAATAACCTGTAATCCAAAATGGGAAGAAATTACTCAAAATTTAAATGGACAGTCCGTTGAAAATCGTCTAGATTTAGTTTCTAGAGTTTTTCAATTAAAGCTAACAGAACTTATGGATGATATAAACAAAAAACATATTTTTGGCATCCCAGTAGGCAACATACATGTAATTGAGTTTCAAAAAAGGGGACTACCCCATGCTCACATCCTACTGATATTAAAAGAACAAGATACTCCAAAATTACCAGAACATATAGACCAAATTGTATCGGCTGAGTTGCCAGATAAAGACAAATTTCCTACTTTACACGCAGCTGTTACAAAACATATGATTCATGGACCCTGTGGTGAGTGTAATTTAAACTCACCGTGTATGAAGGAAAATAAGTGTACTAAAAACTATCCTAAATCCTTTCAAAATGAAACTTTAGCTAACAAAGATGGATACCCTCAATACCGCCGAAGAAATAATGGTAATGATTTGTCCGTGAGAAATAAAGTAATTGACAATACATGGGTGGTTCCTTATAATCCATATCTTTTGTTAAAATACAACTGCCATATCAATGTGGAAGTTTGCGCTACAGTCAAAAGTGTTAAATATCTTTTTAAATATGTGTATAAAGGGCATGATTGTGCAAATGTACAAATCACAGAAAGAAACAAAAATTTTAACGAAATACAGAAGCACTTAGATAGTAGATATGTAAGTGCACCAGAAGCCATGTGGCGAATACTTGGAAATGACATGCACAAACAGTCGCACACTATAATACGATTGCCTGTTCACCTTCCTGAACATCAAAGCATTGTCTTCCATCCAAATTCACTAAACAGAAATACAGACAATCTGTTACAAACTGCTGTGAAAGATACAATGTTGACAGCATGGTTTAAGTTAAACGCGGAAGATGAAAATGCTAGATTAATTTACTATAGCGATATACCTAAAAATTATGTATTTAATAAAAAAACAACGAAATGGATTCGCAGACAGCAAGACAGACATAATATAATTGGTCGAATGTATTTTTTAAATCTGGGTTGTGATCCTGAAAGGTATTGTTTAAGACTTCTTCTGCTTCATGTACCTGGTGCTACATCTTATGATGATTTAAAAACGATTGATGGTACTAATTATGATACGTTTCATGAAGCGGCTGTGCAAAAAGGCTTGATAAAAAATGACGAAATTTGGGATAAAACTTTAGCTGAAGCTGTCAATTTTAGCATGCCTAAAAATTTAAGGGACTTATTCTCATATATTCTAATATTTGCTTCCCCATCTAATGCTAAGGAATTATTTGAAAAATACCTATCTCATCTTTGGGAAGACTTTGCAAACAGCCACAAAATAGGCCATACAGATAACTGTGAACGTTGTAAAAATTTGACTCTAATAGAAATTAACAACACCTTAGAAGCAAGTCATAGCTCTTGCCTTAAATACAATCTCCCGATGCCAGTAAATGATATCCTACCAATCAACCATACTGATATCTATGATCATGAGCTAGAGAAAGAAAAAAAGCAAAGAAATGATAAATAGTTTGAATACCGAGCAAAGACAGTGTTATGACAATATAATTGCATCAATAAACAATGAAGTCCCAGAAACATGTTTTTTTCTGGATGGGCCAGGAGGCACAGGAAAAACTTATTTGTATAAGACTATTCTGTGTACAGTGCGTGGAGGAAAAAATATTGCATTACCTATTGCGTCTACTGGCATTGCTGCAAACTTATTGGAAGGAGGTAAAACATATTTTAACCAATTCAAGTTGGTACCCCCTTTAAACGAAACATCCGTTTCAAATATAAGATTGAATTCTCTCGAAGCCACCATCATTAGATCAGCCAAAATCATAATTTGGGATGAAGCAACTATGGCACCAGGAATTGCTTTGACTGCCATTGACAGAGTGCTAAAGGAAATAATGAACAACCAGAATTCTTTCGGTGGAAAAGTTATGTTACTAGGTGGGGATTTCAGGCAAACTCTTCCAGTTGTCAGACATGGTAACAGAACTAAAATAATAGAAGCATGTATAAAATTTCACCCACTGTGGGAATGCTTTAAGATCCTACGATTGAGTAAAAATGTACGATCAGTGGATGATTTATTTAGCAAGTGGCTATTAAGCGTAGGAAATGGTCTGACTGATAGAACATATGAAGAGGTCAGGGGAAAAATGTACTTTGTCCATTTTTTTTCATTATTGAGCTAGCAGCAAATATTTATTCCTTGAATTGTGTATTTTAACTGTGTTTAAAGCACCAGGGGAAAAACGTACTCTGTCCACCATTTACTGCAGGTTTTAATTTTGGTGGTCAGGGGAAGAATGTACTTTGTCCAAACAGCTGGGGAACAATATGCTCTGTCCAGCTGTTTACCGCCAGTTCCAGTTGTTTGTTCCAATGAAGTAGTGGCATTGAGGTTATGTTTAGTTTTATTCAGTACTAAGAGTGTAATTTTGTGTTTACTGTGAATTAGTGTTGGTGTTTAACCACAATTGGCCTACAGCCATGGATGCTGGTACTGTAGGTGAAGATTGCCTACATGAATCAGGTAACCCTAAGAAAAGGAAGTTTTATGGTAGAATGAAAGATGCTGCTAAGCGACTTCGAGCTCAGTCTTTCGAACTAGGTGAAAAATGCATGTGTAAACGATTTAAATGTTTTGATATTATATCAGAAAAAGAGCAAAGACACCTTTTAAGCAATTTCAATGAAATTGGTGCAACAAGCAAAGAACCATGGAATGCTCAGGCCTCCTTTCTATCAGGCCTAATAACTGTTTTGCCAGTAGTTAGGCGTAGATCGAGAGCTGGTGACGACAATCCACGCTCCCACAACTGTAGTTTTTCTTATAGAGTTAGAATAACTTCTGATTCAGGCACAACTGATGTACAAGTATGTAAGAAAGCTTTTATAGCATTGCATGGGTTAACAAAAAGACGTCTTGATACAATTCAAAAGTCACTCAAAATGTATGGAGTCTCGCCTAGAGATACCCGAGGCAAGCACAAAAATCGTCCTCATAAGCTTAAGCCTTATCAGGTCGAAAGTGTCTGTAACCATATAAAATCATTCAAAGGAAGATTAAGCCATTATAGTATTGAAAAGACTAAAAAGGTATACCTGCCTTAAAGGAGCTTAGTATTAAAAAAAATGCACAGGATGTACAATACGCAATGTAAGGAAAATAACAATTTAAGAGCTATGGTATCCAATGAAAGTTATAGGACTATTCTGAACACCAGATTTAATGTATCGTTTGGTTATCCAAGATCTGACACCTGCTCAACTTGCGATATTTACAAAACAAAAACAAAAGAACTTGAAACTAATATAAATAGTTTACCAAGCACGGCAGAAAAAGATTCAGTGTTGACAGAACTGAACAAAGTTCAAGTTCAACAAAAATTTCATTTAAAAAAGGCTGAAATGTTTTACACAAGGAAACGTAATGCTCGTAAGTTTTGCACAAATGTATCCAACTTTACTGAAGCCATATGCATGGATTTTCAACGCAATTTAAATGTGCCAAATATAACCACAAATGATGCTTATTATAGAAGAAAACTTGCCTTTTATATGTTTAATATTCACTCCCTACCAACAAGAGACTCTCTGTTTTACTGCTACACAGAGGTGATTGGAGGAAAAGGATCTAATGAGGTTGTATCCTTCTTAGATCACTACAAAACTCAATGTCTTGATAACAATGTAAGAAGCCTATTAGTATTTTGTGACTCCTGTGGAGGTCAAAATAAAAACTTTACAGTATTCAAATATTTATATTATTTGGTGCATGTGAGAAAAAGGTTTGACAATGTGCAAGTAACCTTTCCTGTAAGGGGGCACTCCTACATGGAGTCAGATAGGAACATGGGAATTATAAAAACCAAAACTCCAGCTGAAATGCCACAGGACTGAATAGAAGTGGTTGAAGTATCAAGGACTTCACCAGCCCCATTCAAAACCATAGAGGTCGATCAGGGACTTATTCGTAATTGGGTAAATTTTTTAGGCAGCAGTAATTTTGTCAAGAAATGCCCATTCAAAACTATGCCAATAAGAGAACTGAAGATAACTATCAGTGAGCCTAACAAAATACTTCATCGTGATACGTACAATGGAGTTTGGACTTCTTCTACTGTCACATACCAGGATCAGGAGTCTATTGAAATATAACAGCCCTTTCCACAAGGACCAAATGAGTTTATACTGCCTCCACGAGCATATGAAAGTAAGTAAAGAATAGTTTTACTAAAAATCCATTTTGTAGCATTTTTACATTATTACTATCTAGGAAATCAAAATTAAGAAAATTTTATTGAAGTGATTGCAAGGTTAATTTAAAAAATGTAATTGCCCTATTATAAATCAATTACTTCAAAATATTTCGAAGGTTGATTCATTTTGTTATTACAGGTTTGCTGCCCATAACAGAAGAAAAATACAAAGATGTAAACCACTTAAAACAGTTCTGTATGAACGCAAGAGCCAAAGATTATTTCTCAAGTCTTCCACATGGAAAAAGGCCTAAGAAGAAATAAGACTGAAAAAATTAGAATGATTTTTATTTTCATTAATATATTTTTCAGTTATTGTACTCATAATATATATTGTAAACATATTTAAAGCTAATGTTAGTCTTTACAAACACTATTAAACTCACGTTCTACTGTAATATGGTGCGGTTTCATTTAATAGCATAGGTTAATCTTACTATAAATTAAGGGACAAAGAACATTTTTCCCCTGTAAAATTGATACGTGTGTTGAAAAATCCTACTTTACAAAGCAACACTTTTACTTAAAGTATATTATTTTCTATATTTATGTGACCTATTAGTTTACCTTGCTCAATATGAAAATTGGTTTAAGTTTCTAACAATTACAAAGGATTTATAGTGTTTTCAAATTTAAAATTGTTGTCCTGCAAAATTGAAAAAAGTGGACAAAGTACATTTTTCCCCTGACCTCTTCATATGATTTACCAGAAGAACTAATAGAAATACCACCAAAAATTTTAAGTCACGGTAACATAGCCAGAGATACATTTGGGGATAAGTTGGACATTGCACACTCTCATGAATTCGCCCAAAAGGCTATTTTATGTTCAAAAAACACAGATGTGGATTATCTAAATGAAACTGTTCACAACTTACTGGAAGCAAAACCAGAAACATACTTAAGTTCGGATTCTATTGAAGCGGATGATAGTTCCCATGCAGATACACATTACCCTATAGAATTTTTAAATCAGCTATCACCATCAGGAATGCCAATACATAAATTAAATTTAAAGATGGGAGCTGTTATAATGATACTAAGAAATCTTAACACAAAAAGAGGGTTATGTAATGGCACCCGATTAATTGTTTAAAAGTTAAAGCCTAATTTAATAATTGCAGAGGTTTTAACTGGATCTTCAGCAGGTGACATTGTGTTCATTCCAAGGATTGATTTAGCACAGACGGACACAGAATTGCCATTTGTTTTAAAAAGAAGACAATTTCCTATAAGATTAGCATTTGCCATGACGATTAATAAAGCACAAGGCCAGACTTTAAAGAAAGTTGGTGTCTACCTACCAGCACCAGTATTCAGCCATGGACAATTGTATGTTGCACTGTCTAGGGTAAAAAGTTTTGATTATATTAAAATAAAAATTATCCCCAACAAAGAACAAGGAAAATTGTTGAAAAACTCTAATAAAATATTTACAAAGAATGTTGTGTATAAAGAAATATTGTAAATAAATACGTTACCGTTATGTTTGATTTTTATTTTAATTTAAGTATCTAATCTAACAGAAAACAAATTTTTTTTTAAGTACAATTTCAATATTGAAAATAATTATAAATAATTTTTTTTGATTTTACAGGAAATAGCTTACACGTACCATTTTACTAGAGACCGTTGTATTTGACCACAACGGGCTCTGTTTCTAGTTTTAAATATAATTATTTGTATTAGTAATAAAAATCCTTTTGGCGATAAATTATGAGTATTACCACCAGATTATTTTGCAATTATATGGCGAGTCTCTCAGGCAGAACAAATAAAATTCTTTATTTTGACTTCATCTTAAAAATAAATATGCATTTACTTAAAATCATTACGAAGGGTAAACAAAATTTAATTGATCAACAATAAAAGGTTGGCAGTGTTGAGATTATTATTATATCTCTCTCCGATTGTATAGACACTTTAAGGTGGTGTGGCCGGCATTAGGGACGACTGCATTCTGCTATGCAGCGCTGACTGTACCTCTACACCGCGAGTTACTACTACACACACACACAAAATGCCCCTTGGGATAGGAGGAGTATAATAGCACGAAGTCATTGAAGCATGATCTTGTGGGTGCGAGCACTGTGTCTCGCTCTACAGGTGTGTAGCGAGTGGATTGTGATATGACATGCGGGTACAATTACCAATTGAATATACAAAGTTAAATAATTTTGTAAATTAGGGAATATTAAAAAGCACAACTTGCCCTATACGTTGTATTAAAATAAAAACAAACATATAAAACAAATTATTTAAAATAAAATTTGCTAATTTGTAGTTAAGTTATATAATTTAAAATAAGTGTAATGAAGATCAGTCCTGTTAGGGTCTGTTTTTTTAATTTAGAAATAATTGGGGTAATAGGTTTTTAATGGTTACCGTACCAAGAAAGCCCAAATTTGCACCTTTGAGATGATGTATTTATAATTATAAAGATAGTTTTAATGAAAGAACTACTTTGAATGTGTTTAAGAGCTGATGTAAAGACATTTCAATCGAACAAAATCAAAAACATTTTTTGGCTGAACAGCCTTAAACGATTTATAAACGAAATGTTGTTGATTTAGGATGAAAGTTCTGGCAGTGGAGTTCCACCAGGTTCTTCTCACCAAATGGGTGTCAGGGGAGGCAACGTTCTTAACAGAGTTGGCCATCAGCAAGATAAGTGGAAGAAGCAGGTCCGAGAACAGCGGAAAAATATTTATGATAAGCATACCATGTTAAACTAATTTTTCAATTTCATTCACGTTTGTAAACGTATATTTGTGTGATATAATGCAACTGCTACTAGAATTAGCTTATGTAAGAGAATAAACATTAAATGTTATTAATTTTGTTTGTATTTTGAAAAAAGTTCTTTATACTTTAGTTTTTATCTATTGTTAACATTAATTATAGTATTAGTAATTTTGAATACAGTTTTCAACCACCCCTCATATTGGTTATTTTAAACAAAATACATAATAAATAAAATGTGTAATCTTAACAACATTAACACAAACTGTATAAAGAAGATGCCTGTAAATACAATCAAATGTTGTTGTCTTTGTTTTACAAGCTTGTGACTCCTAAACCCCAGTCTCATCACTTCATTTTAGACATAACTAAAATAAAAGATCTACAAGATGTAATGTACCAAGATATGTTATATACACTCACAATAACTAAATCAAGATATTTATAGAGCATCCTCTCCAATTTGTAAAAAAATCAAAACTCCATCTCTTTGTACAATAAATAGAACTCACAGTTGTCCACAAGAAGTACAGTAGCTTGGATGGTCATATCGTTTCCCTGTTAAAAAATGAAAAATTCCATTAAACATTCAATCAAAGATGCCTGTTGGTCCTAACCAATGTCTGTACAAGCAGCTCTACAACTACATTCAAACATTCCCATTTGTAATGCAACATGCAGTTGTTTGTAGCATGCCTGTTGTTGTAATCGTGATATTGTGCACCAGTTTTTGCTGCCTCAGGGGATTTAAGATGTAACGATAGAGAGGTTCATTACAGTGTAGATTCTCAGCTCTTTGTATAAATTTCTGAGGAAGTCGCTTGGATTGAGGTTGCTGACTGTTCTCTTTTAATGAGTGAGGACCCACTTTAAACTACCCACCACAATGGGCTCATCAGACCATACAATTTCTGACAGCGGAGGTGTGACTCATGTAGTACGGTACATAGTACGCAGTCCGGCTATTCTATCTGGAGTTTGTTATAGTGCTGCACTGAGAGTCAATGTGTGTGGTCCATGCAGGACAATCGCCAATTATTATCTCTACATACTAATTATGGTGATTTCATTCATGTCATGGATTCTTTCTGTAATTTCTTTGTAAGTTTCTGGAACCAGCTGCTTGGTTTTTTTGTTTGTTAACATGGTAATTCATTACCTTGACAATATTGTACTGTCATATTTAAAGCAACAAACGTAGATATTTCAAGTGGTTTTGGTTCTTTCTTTCCCTGTAGGATATACGTGTTGCTTAGTACCTGCATACTTAAGTGAATTTCAATTTAGCTGTAGTGTTTCAAATGGCTAAGAAAGTCATTACTATATATAACATATCACTGTTTATTTTATGGCGCTCTGACCTTACTTGGTGTGTCTGCCCATTTGATTTCCACCATCTGGTTTTGTCTTATCAGGAAGCTTTTAACCCCTTAACGGATTTTTAAATTTAAGGTTTAAAAAAAAAAATGCTTATTTTTTTATTTTCTAATCTGATTTGTGTTAGTTTAAAAACAAATAAAACTGCTAGTAAAAATTAAAAAACTTATTTTAAAAATATGTAAATGAAAAAAACTTGCATATTTTTTCTATGTAGCTCAGTTAGTTTTATTCCAACTAAAATAAAAACACCAGCAACCAAAATAACACAAAATAAAAAAATAATAATTATATATAATAAAATAACTCAATATATACAGCACAATAATTACAGTTCACTAATACTCATAATACGATGTAAATAAACACTGTTCGCCAGGTTGCATGAGCGGGCAGCTTACTACGAAAGGCGGTCAAGGACGTGGGAATATAAATGGAATAAAAACAGCTGTTGTCAATTACAAGAAATATTCAGAGTAGGACTAAAGTGAATGCAAACACCATCTATCGGCAAAACAGCTAACTACGTCGAGTTAACTCAACAGACAATGAAATAAATCGGGACAGAAGCGTGTGTCGAGTTAACTTGTCAGCTGCTGTCAAGATAACTGGACAAAAGCCGGTAAGGGGTTAAACCAGTTGTGTGATACTCATTTTAGTCTAAGAGTTTTGCTAGGTGTTCATGAATTAGGCAGTCAAAGCCTTGCTGTAATCAAGTAGGATGGCAGAAGTCATCAGGTACATGCAGAAGGGCTAATGTAAATAAAAAGTTAAAGATCATCTTATTTTACTAAGCGAAGTTAGAGCTAAGAAGTTCTCTCTCTAACACTTAACCTGGGGACCAATGGCTTAAGGGTGACTTCCGAACCACCACGAGTGATCGGGCTGTGTGCAAGGACGGGATCACTCAGCCCAGGAACAGCCACGCTCGATGTTGCATGACTCCGTTATCTTGCGATAACGTCGGAACACTTCAGTCAAGGCCACTTAGACTAAGTACCGTATACAGACCTAAAAAGAATAATCTTCCTCATCAAATCACAGAATAAATAATCTAGGGTATGATGTTAAATTATTGTATATCACCTACGAATTATTTCACATTGAGTTGATTTTTTACATTGCAATAATTAATCTAGTTTTAATCTCTATATCAAAAGTTTTATTTCAAAATATGTTTTTGTTCTTAGAGGTGGGCTTGTATGAAAAGTAAACTTTAAAGAAGAATCTTCTTTAAACTAGAAATAGAACTAGAAAATTATCATAAATTGAAAATTATTTATAATGGTTTTACCAAAAGCACTGAAAATTGTGCTCTTCTATTTTATATTTTTCCTGTACTTGGGTCAGTAGATTCATCTTCACAAGAATGTTCCCTGACCCCCACGTCTCTCTGATATTATTAATTCTTGGCTAATGCACAATGATGTTTGGGGAAAATTAATATTTTGTGATTCAGCAGTTTTAACTCTCATGACTGATCATGGTAAATTTGAAAAGTAATGTAACAGCCTGAATTGAAATATTTGTATGGTATATACCAATATTATAAAAGTTAAAGTTTTTGGTTTGTTACAGACACACAAAAGCGCGAGAACAGATTTTGATGAAATTTGGCCAAAAATATTTTATAATCTGGATTATTCAAACAGGTTAACTTTCTGACATTTTTTATTCTTGGTTGTTTAAAAAATTGTCATTTTGTGTTGTGATCAGTTTAAAATGGATATATTTGATGAATGAGCGAAGCAAGCTCTGGACATCACACTGCTGTCCAAGGTGCAATGACACTAAGTCTGATGTGAAGATTGAGCAAAGCGAGCCCAGAGCAGCTAGTTTATTATACTGTAGATTGAAATTTATAATAAACCTGTTGTTTAGTTCAACTGTAAACACTTCCTCTATAAACAAAGTTTATAGAAAAAATGTTTAAATGGGTTAAAATATTTTACAGTGTTATAAGCTGCAATCCATAAAGAGTTTAGCATATATTTCATGATTTTTTGCAGTTTCAACCCTTAAAATCTTTATACTGTACTCCTTTTGACAACATTTATTAAGAATGTTTGTATCAGCTATTGGCGGTTTTATGATAATTTGATCTGATTTAATATTAACCACACACATTTTATGTACGTGTGCCTTTGTGTGGATGCGCTCACGTACATTCTTCAATAAATTGGGAATTTAATATTTCGTGGATGGTATCAATGTAATTTTGTAGGTTTCATATTATGTAATTTATTAAGGTTTTAAATGTAAACATATCGTAAATGCAAATAAATATTTACTGGTTGCAATATTGGGTGATCAGTTATGAAGAAGTTTTATGATTAAATTCATTAATTATGTCATATTTTGTGATGGTACATAAAATATTATATACATAAAATTATAAGTGATGTATGCATAACTAAATTACCAACAATTTTTAATTTGTAGAAAAAAAGATCACCATAGAAAGCATTCAATTATGCTGTAAAAATGGAATAGAATTTTATGATATGTAGATAATATTTAGAGATTTCCAATGCTTTGACTCTTTAAGAAACAAACACAACTTTTCGACAGGTATAACAAAATCCTGCTGTCTTCAGGTGTACTTACTAATTTAGCTTGCATCTAAAATATCGTTTTTATTAATTTTTTTATTTTAACCTTAACCCATACTAAATCAGAAAACTGACTAAATTTAAGAACTTTTGACTTTCAACAGTAAACATTTTTTTTTTTTTAATTACAAAACCATTGTCATTTTTAAATTAAGTTAATTTTAATGTAAAACATGAGATAATGAAAAAACTCGAAATATAGAATACAAAAAATTATCAAAAAACATAGCCTTTAACCTCTCTTTAAATTTTTTTAGATTCTAAGTATTTCTTGAGAAGGAATCTCGTAGAGTTTTATATCAATGTATAGAGATTTTTTTCAAGTAAATCTAAACAGTAACGTGGAAGTCTGAAATTTTATGATGTTTCCAGAACGACTGACTACTATGTCAAAAAATAGTTTTATTATGTTAAAAAGCCAGAGACAAATTTATATTGGAATGGGTGCTGAACATATTTCCTTTTGTAAAATATGGAAGATTTTTAGCAATTAATCATAGTGTTTTGGCAAACCACATCTACAATTTTCAGATCAGAGTTAAAATTTAAAGGTATTAAGAAAACACATCACATATCACTCTAATATAAAGAATGAACTGGGATCACTGTTTGAAATAAATGTTTGTCAACCCTAGAAAAATTCAAACAGTTGCATAAGCGACTTGCCTATACAGAATATGGTTTTATTCCAATGGTCATTTTACCAATAAAAAGAACCTTAAGGTACAAATGTAGCATAGTTTGTTTTTTTTAGAAAGAAACAAGAATAATAATGATAGAATGTGATAATATTGTGGTTGGGACACTAAACTCTCGAGTAGTGAGGACATTTTTTGGTCAGGGGTAAATTTAACCAGTGTAAAAAGTGTTGTAACTAACCAAAGTAATTAATGAATCAACCAGATATCTTTTATGAATTGTTTCTTTACATTAGGTCAAAACTGCATTTTCAACGTATAGAATAAAGCTTTTACATCGTTTTAATTTCTCAGGCTGAACAAATTTATATTCTAAGGCAATAGTATTATAAAGTACAAGATTCTCTACAACTAGTTTAGCTTAAAGTTGGTTTCTATCTGTTATAGTTTATTTTAATGATACTTTCTTTATAATAATAATAGATTTTAGAAACCTTAAATGAGTTAGTTACCTTAAACAATAACTAATTTTGTGAAGTAATTTATTCATTTTTCAATTGTAATTTTTAAGTTCTTCCAATTTTGTTGTTATGTCATAGCTATATTTAAAATTTTGATTCTATAGTTTTCATGTTTGAGTTGGTGTCAATTTCAATGCTATAGTTTATTTATACACATTCTTGCACACCCAGGGAAGGATTACCTAGTTTAGCTAAGCAGGATAAAGCCTTTCATGCACACAGGTGGGGTCGTAGTTACAGTTTTGTCCTCGAGACAAAAAGACACTTGACAAGGTATACAGTAAGGATTTAATCAGCACACTCATATTTATACTTAAGCTTATTCAACAAGGATAGCCACCCTTGATCAATTTAGGTAGCAACCATGAGCAGCTTGGATAGCTACCCATGATCAACATGTGAAGCACCCCGTGATTAAGCTTCAGTATCAATCATCATCAACTTGTGTAGCACCCATGATCAATTTGGGTAGCAGCCCTAGTCAACATAGGGAGCACCGATGAACAGCTTGAGTAGCACCCGTTATCAACTTAGATATGAACATCTTTCAACTTAGGTAGCAACTGTGATCAGCTAGGATAGCATGTGATCGGCTTAGGTAACATTCATGATCAACTTGATTAACCACCCATTTCAAGGGGTCCACTCACTCACCTAACAGACATGCCTTTACAGACAAGTCTCTCTCTATAGACACAACTCATGTTGCCCACAATCCACCCTACAGACATAAAAAATTCAATTTTAACTAGCCACCTCACAGATGGGGCTCACACATCCACGTCTTCTCTGTATCAAATAATTTTTAATTTCAGTTTGAAATGTAGTCATATATTAATTACAATTATTTTTAAATTATCAGTATATTGCTTATACAGTATAAATTGAAGCCATTACCAACAGTCAGTGAAAACTTACTTTTAGCCCAGTCATTTTAGATAAGGTTTACGAGCACTAGGCCAGGAATTAGTATATTAGAGAGATAGGACATCAGCAAACTTACCTTAGAAGAAAAGTTCACTAACACCATAGCAGTAATAACATACACAAAAGAAACACAAAAACATACTCTGGTTTTAGCCCAGTCGGTCATGACTGACAAGATAGTGAGTGAATAAAAACAGTTTTACCATTTTTTTATCCCTAATCTTGTACCAGTGTATATTATTGAATGTCAATTTAATTTAAAATGCCATTATATGTTTGCCACATTGATTAGGCATTTCTAGACAAATTTTGTGTTACATGATTGTTACGGTTCAGTTGAAATGTAATTATTGAGAATACTTTTGACCTACAAATGTCCACTTCATGAAAACATTTTTAATGAAATCAGTGCAAATGATATGTTTTCTTTCCAAGTCTATGGTCTCAAAATTGTAAAATAATATTTTTAAATTTGTCAACTAAATTTCAGTTGAATATATCTTTAAATCACAGTATGTGTAATATGAAGTAAATGGTTTTTCATTTTTACATTCAAATTAAAGAAGTTCAAACGTATTATTTAAATGACTGTGATAACATTCTTTTAGAGGAAGACACTGTTATTTGGTGATAATAAAAACGTTAAGAATAGAGGCAAAGACAATAGAGATTGGTACACTCATAAACTGGCAGAAATGAAAGATGTTGTCACTGTTAATAATAGGCCATTCATAATAGGTTTAAAACTGAAACTACATGATTAGCCTATGTTAATTATAGAAATAAGTATAAAGTAGCAAATGAAGAAGCCAAGAAACAGCAAAACTCAATAGCATTGAAAGATCTACATAGAAAAAAAGCTGTTAAATAAGCTGGAATATTATTGAATTAAAAACTCAATCTTACAATTCTTGAAGTTTTCTTTAATGAGCCGACAGCAGGTTGTTTCTGTTTGAAAAAAATAAAAACGTCTATTAAGGCTGAAAAAAAGAGTTTTCCCAAGTTTCAGTATGCGGTCTGATTATTTCTATTTCTGATTATGGTCATTGACCTTCCAGCTAATATAGGTTCCCAAGTAGTGTTATATGCTGATGGTACAACTTTCCTAAATCGTAGCAATGACATAAAAATGACATATCTGAATGGTATAGAACTAATTGGTTTCTGCTTAATGGGGACAAAACTCAAACATTACAATTTAATTGAAAAGGTAGGGATGCTATAAATTCAAGAATTCCAACTGCTGTACTATTAAGTTTTTAGGCATCTACATTCACACTAAACTGACATGCGAACATCATACTGTATAATATTAAATCGTTGAATAGAAAGCAAGCTGTAATAGTGAATAATGAGACCTCAAACTTTCGAAATATGTTGTTAGTGTACCGCAAGGCTCCATCTTGGGTCCTTCCTTTTTTTTTTAGTCTTAACATTTTTTTTTTTGGGACGACCTGCCTTTTAACATCCCAATAACGTCCATCCTATATGCAGATGACACCACTTTCCTTTACGCCAACAAAGGTTTTAATTTTGTCAAATACCAACGCACAAATTCTGTTCAACTTAGCCAAAACCTGGTTCAATGTAAATAGATAAAAGGCAAATGATGGTAAGACTGAGACCATCTACTGTTCACTTACTAATCAAACCCAATTAGGAAATGTAACTGACTCTGTAAAATTGTTGGGCATGTATTTAGACAATAAGCTAACTTGGCAACCGCATATAAGCTATCTGTGTAAAAAGCGTTCTAACATTTTATACTTTAAGAGAAAACTTAAGAACTGTGTGAGTAACGAAGTAATGATTACCACATATTATGGCCTATTTTACTATCTGTTGTTGTATGGCATTAGGCTATGGGGTAATACCAGTTCTGTCTCCAAATTATTTGTCATATAAAAGAAAGTAAGTTAATTAGAGTAATAATTGGTTTGTCAGATCAAGAATATTGTTAAAGTAGCTTTAGGACTCTTCAAATTATGACTGTACCATCACTGTATATTTTTTATAATTTATAATATGTTAGAAATAATCTTGATAGCTTTAATACTGTCAGATATAATCATTCATATAGCACTAGAAATAAACATAATATTGTACCTCCTTTCAATAGGCTCAGTGCATCATTACGCAGCCACGGGTATCAGCAGTATATTTTTTATAATAAATTACCTCTCTGTGTAGAGCAACTTAGTGTACCTGCTTTTAAAAACATACTTGCTAAGTGGTTTAAAGAAATGTCCTTATACTCTACAGATGAGTACATGAAGTGTAATTTTTATACACTTACCTCTTAAGTAGGCCAGCTTCTTGTATTGTATTTTTAAAGTTACTATTATTGTAAACTTTGACATAGCTTATAGCACCAATTGTGTGTATAATGGCTAAAAAAAAGATTAATATACATTAGTAAAGTTCAACGCTTTGACTGCAACCTAATTAGAGAACCTGTGTGAGAGAGACATTGAAGTGAGACAGAAAATAAGTCTTCTCCTACCACTGAACCGATGTGCCACTTTAACAAATACAAATACTTTATTGCCATTGACCACATTACAAGTGAAATAGGCATAGTCATATAACTGAATACAAATGCCAATCATTACAACACAAGTCCAATAGTACAGTCAGAAACTCCATACAAATCCATCCATCCCCAAGTCAACTTAAAATATTAGTATGTTATAATTAAATAGTAGTGATAAATAAAAATCATCTACATTGAATCAAAAAACTAAGTCAATGTCACAATTAAGGAATTCTTGTATAGTGTAGAAAGGATTAACTAATAGCCATTGAAACAGTTTATTCCTAAAAATAACAATTGACACATCTCTGGCAGACTCATTCAGCTTATTAAAGAATTTAATACAATTAACTCTATGTGATAATCCAATTTTTGTCAGCCTGTGTTGGGGAATTTAGCTTAGATTTATTCCTTGTATTGTGGCAGTGGATTTCTTCTCTGGTTATAAATAAGTGTAGGTGTGTTTTTGTGTGAACTAATATATGAAATATGTATAAATTTATAACAGTTAAAATTTTAGAGTGTACAAATAATGGTCTGCAGTGATCAAAGAAGCCAGCCCCACAAATTGTTCCTATGACTTTTTTTTTTAATTAACAAAATATCTCTTACTGCTGAAGAATGACCCCAAAGGATTAGGCCTTTCGTTGACATGGATACACTGTAGGAAGCTCCACCTACTACGTCATCGAGCTAGTTGATCATTGACGGGTAAGGCACGTGGTGGGAACTGGAATCTAGTACAGCTAAAACACACAGGTGGAAAAGAATAACAGGAGGATGAAATCAGATGATGTAGGCCAATTTGTTGTCATTGCCGCGTTATATTGAGGTTAAATTATAATTATTCGATTTGCGATATTATTGTGTTTTAAATATATATATATATTATTTTAAATACCAATAATGTGATTAAGTGTTCAGGGATCTACCTTTAAACTGAAATAATATTTATCACTACTATTATAAATGTTTTATTTACATATTACTTCGTATGCAATTTAAAAAGATGTGCTTTGCCAACTGTATACATTGTGATAGATCGAGGAATACCGTAATATTCAATTTAAAATGTAAGTTTACTTCAAAAATTACAATATACAAGATTATGGCTACATTATATTGACTTTTATAATTCAAGCAGTTTTTTTTACTTAACTTTAGTTTACTTCTCCAGTTGATTATGTGCGTTGTCCCTACTCCCAACATTGCCCCCCATGCCAACTAGAGACGGAGTGGTGGAACACTTCCCCTCTGCTGCTGGAACCCCTAAATACGCTAAATATTCCTTGCAGGTCACTTTCAACCCAGCCCAATTATAGTAAGTTGTCTAGAGTTATTTATTTGTTAAAGTCTTGAGGATTGTGTGTCTAATAACTTTGTTCCATCTTCACATACTTAGCATTCTTCAAGAGTATTATTATGTATGGAAAAATAATAGGGACTCTTTGTCATATAAATAATTTTTTATTGCTACAGAAAAGGGCTGTTAAGAGTCATATCTGAATCTTCTTATAGGGAACACTGTAAACCTTTGTTTGTTCAACTCAGAATACTTTATAAGAAAACATGCATACAATACTAGGTTCAATAGTCATATGTATCGTACATTCCTTATCACTGTTGTCTAAGTCTTTGAACAATTATGAAATAATTAGTCAGAAACTTTTATAAGAATTGCCAATTTGTTTCCAAAGCCTACCACTACATACTTTTACGAGTAAAATACGAGTGGTATGACTGGTTAGCCACAAGTCCATTTTGTGCATGTATATATAATTTACTGTTTTCTAGTTTTGTGTTTAAGGATAGCTGTTATTATAAATATTTTGTCGCACCATATTGTACCAAAATGTAGGTATTTGTAATTAGTTAAATAATAATTACAGTTACAATTTTGTTGTTGGATTAAAATGGTGTACAGTAGTCCTTGAAGTAGCAACGA
>JAQJVL010006530.1:0-28577 GCA_035578905.1 Stictocephala bisonia | reverse complement strand
TTTATCTGCTTTATAAATATTTAAACTCATAATCGATTTTTGTTGATATTTTATAGACTGCTTAGCTCAAATCTGATTATTGATTTAATTGATTTATTGAAATAATATTATCTGCTCTTATTTTTATCATTATTTATCTCAGAATTGACACGATTTTACTCTTGATAGCAATTATAATTTGTTAAACCAATTGAAAGTATGTTATCATTAGTTTTTTTAATGTTAACTTTTATTTTAATTGTATTTACGTGCTGATTTTTAATTTTACTTTACACAATCAATGTAATTTATACATTGCTACTTTTACAAAATAAACTATTTAAAAAGTCATTAGTTTTGAATATTTAGTAATAAAATATTTAACTAAATCCAATCCATTATTTGCCTTAAGTTTCGTTGTATGTTTGAATCTCTATCAACCATTGATAGAAAGTACATCGATTGCTATAAATCGTTGCTATCTTTCCATAGACTATCCATTAGAAGCGGACTATAAACTTGTCACTATCAATAACAATGAGAATGGAAACACTATTTATAACCTATCTGGATCCAGATAACGGTTTAATCACAATCTAATTTGATAGGTAAATCACTTGGGACTCGACATAATTATCTCATTACATTAATATTGTTGCTAGACTAAAATTTAACTGATTGTATTTACTAACAGCATGGTTGACATAACTTCAACATTACGTAAGACAATGCAAAATAGTTGGCAAAGAGAACAGTAATGTTGACAGACTCAAAGGTTATAGGGTAAAAATTGTTTATGTTAAAAGAACTGAACGAGTCTTATTAACAGCTGGTAATGATATTAGTGGTTTACTAATCCACTTATAAAAGATATACCTAGGCTTAACTGTAATAAATACAAAATTGGGATGTAAATAACTCTTATACTGTTGGTATATTAAACATTACCAAAAAAATCATTAAAAAGATATTAACAATCCGAAAACATCATAAAATATTGGGTGTTACATTAGAAAACATTGGTAACCATTTGAAAACTTTTAACTAGATATTAATTCTCTGAAAAAAACCAGATAATGTTTCCCATTTAAAGTTTACTGTCAGTTTTACAGCTTACATTTACAAGATCCAAATGGAAGCACAGTTATAAAAAAACATCCTGTATACATTAATTTACAAAGCTGATGTTGGTATCATGAACAATCTAGTTGATGCTAGATTGTTTCCTACTACACAGTAGGTATAACTGTGTAGTAGATGTGACAGTAGAACTGATCGGTCGGTAGTTATCAAGCCAGATTGACACCCTCGTCAATAACAGGTAGTACACAGCTGTCTGTACCCCCCGTTAAACGGCACGTAACTCTAGTCTAACTGCCTTACACTGATATAGTCAATATCCGAACAGCATCGACTCATGTCCGAACACCTGACGTATTGAATAGTAACGTAAATTGTATACAGACATACACAAACATGATCTCAAAATTATGTAATAAATATAGAAGAACAAACTATAGCAAAAAAGTTGAGTCATGAGTATTAGTACACTACTGTTTAATGTAACAATTATGATCAGAATACGCATTCTCCTAAATATTAAGTAACACTAAAATAAAACACTGTTTGAGTCTTAATTTAGTGTGTCATGGTTCAAAATAAATTTTAATTTTCATAATTTCATAATCCGAGTAATTTTTTAGAATAATTAGTGTCTTTTACTCTTCAATACTTTCATTATTTTCAATACTTTAAGAGTATTAAAGTATTGAAAAGAATGAAAGTATTGAAGAGTAAAAGGCGCTTATTATTCTAAAAAATTACTTGAGATTACGGAAATTAAAATTTATTTTGAACCATGACACTGTAAATTAAGATTCAAACAGTGTTTTATTTTAATCTTTTTATTATTCTTTAGTAAGACACGTAGAGATATAGGCGAAAGAGTGCAGATGAATCGGTGTAGTCATTGTTACTAAGGTCGACTGTTCCTCAGAAAGATCTATTTAATAATTGTCCAATACGAGGTTCGTGGTTGTGAGGTTAGAACGGGCAAAATTCGTAGTATAAACATTCGCTTTCATGTATTCTAATGTAAAAAAATTGTTTATTTTAAGTTTAATGAATTCACTTTGTACAACATTGATAACGTTCCCCTTAAATCCAGCATTTAATACATTTAATTTTTTTTTCACCATGAGAACTGCTAGCCACATTGTCGATCGCACTGAACGGTACCAAACACACAATTTATTGAAACTAAACTGAAATGAATCTGTGCTGTCTAATTCCAGATGTCACAACAAACGGAAGTTGAGTTTTCCTGTTACCATAAGAATTATTTGGAAATATTAATTCCTTTTACTAAGGTTTTGATCGTGGGAACTCGTATTAAAAAGGGCAAATTCGTGGCATAGAGGTTTATTACTCTTTATTACGTGGTATAAAGGTTTCTCGTTGTTTTGAAAATCGAAGAAAATTCGTATTATGAGATGTTCAAGGGGATAAAAACAAATTCGTGTTATGAAGTTTCAAATGTATTTACCAGTCCTTATTTTATAATGGTATTTTTTACAATCGTGAGTAATTACCATTTTTAATTCTTATGTACAATTCTATCCTAGTCTTTTTGTATGTATAAATTTATCATTTGTCAATATATAATATAACTTCAGTGTCAAAAGTTGTTAACTCTGAGCCTACGGTAATCTATTTTGTTCTGTTTTGTAATAGGCTATTGAAAATACAGAATAAAGGTCCATGAAAACACTCAGACTTGGTGTAGCCTTGTATTTTAAATACATTTAGAATATGGTTTATTTAATAAGATACAGTATTTATTATAAAAATATTTAGATGTATTTTTAAATGGAATACAGTTTTTTATTTATTTATTTTTTTTATTATAACATACGATTTGTGTTTACGTTGCCTTTAAATTAAAGTTTAGCAAAATATATAGTTATGCGATAAACAGAAATGTTTTTTAATTTTTGTAGCAAAACAATGGTATTATAATAATATGAAAACTTTCTTGAAATGCCTTTAGTATCCAAGCTACAGACATCAAAGTCCCTTTCGTGAAGAAGTAACACAGGCCTCGCAGTGTTTTCCTTTGGGTCTGGTGAATTGGCAGCCTGACTCTTTTATCTCTTTCCACTCTCACAGTTTAGTGATCTATACTCTATATTTCCATGCGTTTTCATAAAAGGAAGCAGCTACAGAAATTTCATTGCACTGAAACGTAGGCTAAAAGAACATTTCTGATAACCTTTAATTGTCTACGACCTGGGTATTTTATTCCTCTTGGTATGGGTTAGATGTTTTTAAGTGTATACCCATAAATGTAGCAAGTATGGTGTTGATACGTTTAACTTAAAGACTACTCATTTTTATGAGCTATAATTGCTTCGTTTTAATGATATTGAAAGTAATAGTAATTCTGACAAAAAATTACGATGTCAAATAGTGCTTATATTTTATTTATGAATGCTTCGACTGGACTTTAGCACGCTTAGTGGCATTTGGGTGCAGTTCTGACGTGCAGCGTTGGCAAGAGCGCTTTGTTTTTCATGACACAATAATTACTTGTTGAGGCAGAAATATGCTTGAAGACTTTTAATAAGTTTAAAAAATAGTACAGTAGAACAACTTATAAAAAATTCGATAGGAATACTTCTTTAACAATGGGGTGAAAATGTAAAAGAGGGTTTAAACAATAAGGAAGTTCAAGATCGTAATATAAATTTACAATACCAAATAAGGAAATTACAAAAACATGTGCATTTCGGAAACTTAAACTTGGCAACAATGCAAGTCGTAAGTCCCCTATGCTTGCTTAGGGCTTGCATCATCACGCCATTGGTTGTATCATTCCCAGTTTCCTCGTAGTTCCAGTATTTGCTGTAAGATTGCTCTGAAGTAAAGTCTAGACATTTAATAAATTAATTATATGATATAGCATGATTAGCAACCCTTAAAGTTACTTTCATGTTCAATAAATCACAAATTATCCTTGCATGAATTACTGCTTAAATAAACCCTTTTTTAAATCAAACTCTAAAGTAATTTTACCACGCTGATGAGGTAATGTAAAATAGACAAAATTAATTACTAGATTGAAAACAAGTTCAATTGTGTCTGTACCAATAAAAAATGCATATTTTTAATTTTTCAATTCTCTGACCAGAATTATAGTACAATTTAAGAGTTATGTTTTATAAAACTCTTCTTGGACATCTATAATATTGGTCATCGGATTATTGAAACATTGTTTAATATTTTAAATTCAACGATACTCAGTTTTAATTTAAATACTAGTATTTGCAAAGATGTAACATTTAATGTTGTTTATCTTTTGACATTTATTTTCTAATTGTTTTCTTTTATATTCTAGATAAAATATGCGCTACTATTCTGTAACCCAGCTACTTGGGGACAACGTGTTATGGAGATAGATACTCTGATCACTCCCCTTAATACCAGCTTTACGTGGGGGTTCGGATCCCACGTAAAGCTGTAGACTCCTTGATTGTTCTGGATATCGGGCTACTAATAAAAGTCTCTTTCTCAAGAACAGTTGACCTTGGCAAAAATCACTACACTAGTTTATCTTCACTTATTCACCCCTTATATTCGTACATATTTTAAATATTGCCGTATTAATTTTAAATAATGATTAACTATATTATTTCTCATCGTAATTTTGGCAATCGGTAAATAAATAAATTTAAAATATCATCTTTAAATTCAATATAATTTTTTGATATACTCTTGTGGCTGTACAAAATTAATAATAATTCATCAATAAAAAAGGAAAAAACGTATGGTCTGAACACAAAATATAATAATCAACTAATTTCCTCTAAGGCCCTTAGGTGGCAGACGACATAATATACGACAGGCTGGCCGCATGCAATAAACTAATGCCTGCTCTCCAAGTCCGTAATATATCGAACTGTCATTACTGGTTCCCGCCGTTATTACCGCCATTGTAATGTGTAAATTTAGGGCCTTACAAATCATCTTCTTGTCCGTATCCTCACTGTTAAGGAACTAGGACAATTATCCTGTTCCATTACCTAGTTCCAGGAACTAAAGTAAACAATTTGTTGTAAGGTGAATATAAGAATGGTAACCTGTAAATCGCGCCCTCTGTAAATCGCGCCCTGTGAAAATCGCGCCCCATGCGTCGTCACGTCAACCCTCGTCAACGTCAATTAGCACAATATTAACCCTTCGCACTTTATCCATTCATAGGTTAGGTTAGGTTAGGTTAGGTTGGGTTAGGTTAGGTTAGGTTAGGTTAGGTTAGGTTAGTTTAGGTTAAAAGACTAAAGAGAAAGCTACCAGGGATAAACCGGGAGGTGGGCCATTCCCGGTTATTACCCTTATGAAACGGCTGTCAAGTGACGCTCGCGGCCCGTGACTCAGAGGTTCAGGTAGACAGGGCGCGATTTACCCAGATTTTTGATGGGGCGCGATTTACACAGGGCGCGATTTTCATGCATTCATAAGAATAGTTTTTACATTAATTCATGCGTTAAAATAGTGTAAAAAATCATCTTCCATTACGCAACTCCAGTAACTAAAGTGACGAATGTTTTCGAAGAAGAATTTGAGAATAGTTTTAATATGAATTCATGTATTATGCACCCGACCACTCATACAGGCACAGTGATAGTGACCCACCTATACATGAACAGTGATAGTGACCAACCCGACCACCCATACAGGCACAGTGATAGTGACCCACCCACCCACTCATACAGACACAGTGATAGTGACCCACCCACCCACCTATACACGAACAGTGATAGTGATAAACACACACACACACACACTTATTACACTTATTACACACTTATTACAGAGGATGATACAAGGATAATTAAATAGTTAAATTCAAATTGACAGTGAAAAAAACATTTAACAGTACCAATGGTTTTTAACGAATGTATGGAAAAAGCTAAAGAAAGTCTTATTTTTACCAGGTGACATTTTTACCATACACTTTTTCAATAAAACTAATAGGAAAAAAGTTATTTACAAAAACATAACGTATTTTCAACGCACCCGTTTCAACGCACTTACCTACGTAAAATCACTTGCAGGCGTTTTTACGTACACGTACAGTGGCATTGACCCACCCGTCCACCCATACACGTACGGTGGAAAGTTGTTTTTCGATGTATTTCCTGAATAAATAAATTGAAATTAAAAATAATTTACCAATTGAGGCAAATATAAGACTATCAGGTTCTCTTTGACACTTATCTTGACATTTTTAATGTTTCCTGAATACATTTTATTTGTCAAATGGTTGTGTTTTAAGCCTTTTAGAGAATATCCTTCTAAAATTATCAACAAACCTCCTGATAAAACCAAAACATATTAAAAATTGTTTCCATTTTCAGCTATCAGATTACCAAAGTATCCATTTATTCATTTAATACTGAAATGAAAATAGTGTATCTTAATATCCCAATAAAAGTTGATGAACTGATTATCTGCAAAGTTAATATATCATGAATTATTTAAAATATTTTTTTCGACTCATCAGATTTTCCACGTTTATTATTTAATACTAATCATTGACGTAGGTTCATAAAATTTAATTTTGAAAAGTTATTTTGCCTTAAATATCATCACAGTACGTTTGTAATTTGGTTTATTAAATATACATTGTCTGTGTAGTCTGAGTACTATCTGTGTGTATTTAACTATTTCCAGAAAGGATAATTTATTTAAGATACCTTAAAAACCTATTGAATAAGGTACTTATAGTGAATAATATTACTACAGCTTTTATTAAAGGTTATTTTATATCAAAATAGTTATAGTTATATTTTGTATATTCTACAAGTTATGAAAATGATAATATTGCGACAACAATTCTTTATAATTTGTTTTTTTTAATTTATGGGGATGGTAATTTAGTAATAGTTTTGTGATAGCTTATAAAATTAAAACAGTTGTTTTTATATCAATGTATAAAAAACTGTCCTAATTTTTTTTAATCCTTAAATTAATGTAATGATAATAATATGTAACATTTTTGTTTCCATTAAGATGCATTACTGAATCCTAGAATAGAAAGCAATCAGATGACATCTTGTAATCCAAAACAAGAGTATTAATATTACTTGTTATTAAAGAAATATCTTAAAATAGGTTGGCAAAACTGGCCGTGACAGCCAGAGAGACTCGTGTAACAAGTTTTCTATTTATACTTCGTAAGGTGTGTGACTATACAATTTATTTTTTGAGCTATTGACATATGAGATATGAAATGTTTGGATTACCAAAAAGTCATTCACTCTATTAGATTGCTCTAGTTTACTAAAAAAAATTGCTAGTTAAAATTTGTATCGATCCTATGAAAGATATATTTAGCACAATTTATTTTCTATACCAAAGTCTTGATCTTCTTTTTATATGTCACTGAATGATTGTTGAGCAAAGAAAAAGAAACATGTAAATAATGTGATAAAATCAGTAAATATAAAAAAAAAAAACTGACAGATCACAGTCGTTATCACTTAAAAGTGAGAATATATTTCACTAGCTCATGATCTTTGTGACTTAGATCATAACTTTCACACTCATTTATGTTTAGACTACTGTATATGAGAAAAATAAGTGTATAGTAAATTCTTTAAGCTAACCAAGAGAAACATTAAACTATCAATAAAAAAAGTATAAAAACCACTTTTTTTACCTAAAGTTATACAATTTTAAAGTGCCTTTTGTACGTGTCTCGTGTACAACCTAAATCATATGGTTTAGTCACTTCACACTTTATCTTAAGAGTAGCTAAGCGCTATTAAAACCACATCTGAAGACTTAATATGGTTTCTGTCAGCCAGATATATGTGTTAACACCTACTTAGAGGTACAAAATATTACCAACAAGAATAATTTGTAGCATTACTGATCGAGTACAAAAGCCTTTTAATGATAAAAGTATTCAGTTTAAAGTTCAACGCGATATCAGTGACTACATTAAAGAAATGGTTAATGTTTCTCATTCTAAGTTTTTCTGTGAAATAACTTAAAGTAACCACTACATCATTAGAATATACCTACTCCCTATCCCATACGTTCTTAGGGGGAAACGGCCCACCAAAACCCCTTTCTTTACCCATGAAAGTAAATGCATAGACATTTATTGAAACTCTCTCGTTGCAATCTACTCGTGTTCTTCCTATGATGGCTATAGAACTCTAAACGAGCAATATTTTTGGCAGTTTTGATATCATTTTAACTTCAACCACACCACCAAACTGTGTTAGGTCAATATTTTAGGTCCAGTACTATACAAGATAGAAATACAAACCATAACAAACCATATTCTGAACCTTGTTTAATCAACGCTCTTGTTTATTAACGCTTGTTTGATAACTCACATAACCCAAATGTTTTAAAGCCATTGTCCATTATCCATTATCCCCTTCTCTTATCCATCATAGAGATGGAATATTTTTATCTAGTTGTTTTCCTTATTGCTCTTTATTTCCCGTGTGTACTCTTTATCACTTTAATCCTGTTCGGGGAAAATAGTTTATTTACTGTTTATTTAAAAATACATAAATACGTTCCTCTTTTACTGCAAATAGTAAATACTAAAAAAAAAGATGCTTGTGTATACTATAAAAAATATACTATGATTACATTAATTAACACTGATTCCATCTTGTTTATTCTTACTAATGTTGTTTACAAATTGTATCTTGGAAGGATCTTGATATTTACGTGGGTTACATTCTTAATTGTTATGTCGTATTGAAATGTTTAGTATGATATTCCTAGAAGAAATTCAATATATATATATATATATATATATATATATATATATTAAAATAATTATAACACTTTGCTTGGAAATTAATAAATTATTATGTAATTAATGAAATATATAAGGTATGTGCCATTGATAATTTTTTTGTAACGCATTGAAACCATGTGAACAACAAATAATAATCAAATGTCTCATTAAAGTAATAATGAACTTTAACAACGCAATTACATTGACATTAATGTCAAACAGACGGATTCTAGTCTTACTGGCCCCAGTTCTAGTAATTGCTGAGGTAAAAATTAAAACTAATGCAGGTTTTACTTGGAATTTGTCAATAGACTAATTATACTTTATTATAAGATAACCAATAAGACTAATAAGTTTCCTGTTATAATTGTAGCCTAATGGAACTTTAAGTAATAAAATGTGTCATTAGGTTTGTAGTAAATTTATAAAGACTGGAAGCACAATAATAGAGCCATTCACAAACTAAAATAAAACTAAGAAGGGTAAAAAGGCCGTCGCATCTTTTTCATGATTATCTCCTGACAGTTTGAGGTTAAATTTGTTAATACTATATATTTATTAGCAGAATGTTTACCAGATAAAAAATAACTACAATACATGTAAATATTCATATATAAGGAGAAATCGTTAAAATTCTGAGACTTTTCGGGAGATATTATACAAGCAAGGCATATCTGGAATAATTTATTTTCAATAGAATGCTTGGTTTGAGTTTTACCTTAAATGTCAAATACAAATTAACATAATGCAACGGAACATAATTACACTATAGGTTAAAAATGTACAGATATACATATATTTCGGTAAACCTCGCATATCATCCTCAGACCAGATGGACTCACAAAAGAGTGACATCAGTATCCAACTAACACAATTTACAAATCTAACAATTCACGGCCGTGAAACTGTTAAGTGTGTTCGCTGGCATCATTAGTAATACGACTGTTGAATCCTATTGGTTGTTGACTTGTGTTTTCTTGTTTTATAAAACATTATGTGGACATTTTATAAAAAACTGTTCCAAAATCGAAATTAACCTTTTCATTCGTAACTTTGTTGTTACGATACTTTAATATTTCGTTATTTTAATAATTCTTCCCAGACAATAACAAAGCTCAATCAACAATCAACCGTCGGTAAAATCAGAAGTAAAATTGTAAAACAAATAGACTTTGTGCAAAAATAATACTTAATAAGGGTAGTCCACTTAAACAATGAAATAAATATGTATCCTTCCACTACAATGGACACTACGCAAAGAGTTGATTTAAGTTTAGATTTAGAAAATATAAACCGTTAGACACTTATTAAATTTTAATATTGAAATTGAAGTGCATTTGGGAATTCATCAGTTAAAATGTAACTTTGAAAAGAGTTAACAACATTACGATTTAGCTTCAAAATAAGAAGCAAGAACAATCGATTGTAGTAAAACACGTATTTAATTAAAACCACAGTTTAATTACAGCTGACGAAAATTTATATAAGCTAAAATGGTTTGATCAATTGAAAATCATGATTGTACGGGAAGAATTGTTTATTTCAAAAGAAAAATGGGATGCTCGTTCGACTGAATGTGTTTATTCTGTTTCTAAAAAGGGTTTTCATTCAATTTTTTTTCAGCATATAAGAAATCATAAGCTAGTAGCCGAGACAAACTAGCCAATAATATTTCAAAAGTCACAATTTTTATAACTCGAGGTAATAATGATAAGTTTTTTGGCCGTGATGTATTAGTTTGCGAGAGGTGTTAACACCATTTTATTCTTTTGTGTGCCTGAAGATTGTAAGCGTCGTTAAACTAAATAAATCACCATCATACTAGTATATAAATGTTTAAATTGAAATAAACTTTGTTGTGTGACCTTCGTTGTACTAAATGTCTACCGACATTTAATATGCTACACGTGTACAAAAATATAAAATTTAACTCCAAAAATATTATTCAAATTTTGTTCATAAATTCTACAGTATAAAATATGATAGTGAATTTAATCCACACTTCAACTAATCAAAGAATGCATGTTTATTTATTTTGGAAAGCATCAAAATACCATCAGAAATACTGTAATTGTTAGAACTGGGGGCAAACATTTTTGTTTTGTTATTATCTGAGAGACAGTATTCAAATTGAGGCTAGTAAATCCTTAAGCCGATTTGCCTTCTGGTGCTTCTACGTGTATTATTTTCCTGATGTTTTTGTTTCACTACCAGTAACCATCATTTATGGTATGTCATAAGCTTCCTTTATTCAAGTAAATGATGCAAAGCTTCAGAAATAAAACTAACATTTTGAACCAAGGCTTTTTAAACAAAAAAATCTTAATAATCTTTCATATTACGATTGAAAAGCAAAATTTGGATACATTTTTACTAATTTGAATTACTTACTGTACTTAATATTTGAAATAATTTTGATTTATGATTTATTATAAACAACATGTGTTTATATTTGGTCTGTCTTGTAAATCTAATAATATATTAGTATTTGTTACTAAGACGGCGATCGTAGATAAATAGACGGATTTGAAAGGAGAATGAGTGTGAGGAAAGTATATGAACGAGTGTAGTCTTTGTAACTAACCAATGTAGACTGATCCTTAGAAAGATTTATTACTATGCCCAATAGCCAGGGAAACTAAATTACCTACAATTTTACGAGGAATCCGAACCATGACCAGCGTGTTGGTCTGATTTTCAGCTAATCGACAACTGATACTCAGTTCACCCCCATACACAACATCCGGACCCTGACTACCACCCAACATAGACACCACAGATTTATCTGGTAGTGTTATATTGCATGTTGTACATCTAAGATTGTAAAGAAAAGTACATCCAAAGTCATTCTAGCATAACGTATTTTAAGTTTGTTTGATCCTGAATCCTGTTTCCCAGTCTGAGTGGCTTGTGCTGTCCACTTTCCAATGTTGCCACTCTCACTAATCATCAACACCACGACGTCCGCTCCATGGTTGCCATTACTAGAGAAGTCTGGGGTGTCAATGTTGGGTGGTAGTCGAGATTTAGATGTTGTGTAGGGAAGGTAACTGAGTGCCAGGCTTGAAAGTTAGACCAACAATACGTAGTTCAGATTCCACGCAGAGCTGTAGGTCCGTTAGTTTCCATGGCTATTGGGCTATTTATAAATAGCCTTTTTTGAGGAACAGTCAGTCTCGGTTAGTAAACATGACTACATTCACTCATCTACACTCATCATACTCATTTACCTCCATACTCATACTCATTCACTAATATTTAGATTAACGGCGTCTTACTGATGAATAACTAATAACAATAATGTTAGTCACTGAAGTAAGCGAGAAATAAATGCACCCCCCCCCCCGCCACTGAAAGCTTTAGAAAAGTAAATATAAGTAAAACATGTCAAGTTATATTATCTGTAGTTTTATTAGAATTTATAGGTTGTGCCGACAAGTCTACAAGAATTGGGAAAATATAATAGTTTGATGTAATATTTGTGAAATAAAATAGATAAAACTCCATTAAAAATGTTTATAGTTGAGACTATTAAAGGGTTCGATATAGTGTATGCAGATACGACCGTCGCCTAAATCACTTATATATTGATCACGTACGATGCTACAGTCCAGTTATTGAATCTTTCCAATTGACTTCAGAGCACTCTTACAGCGAGTGCTCGAACTACGAGGAGTTTGGAATTGTAACGACCAATGTTGTGACGTTATTTGCCATCCGTAACTATATTAACTTGAATGGCTGTCACATTTCAGTTCAATGCAACTTTTTGATAAGTAAACATATATGATCGTGGATTTTCATTTTGTATATATTGACTATATATTCTTATTTGTACATGGATCTTCACTCAAGTGCCACTAAGCGCGCTCAAATAAAGTCAGGAGATTAATTAAATCGAGTATAAATAACACGTTTTTATCAAACGTCTAGTTTTCTATGGGGTTTCTTATTTCAATAGATAAACTCTAATTGAATATTATATGACACTTCAGTGTCGATATACAAAATAACATTGAAATAAATCCTCCTTGCCAGTCTCTGAACCACTTCATATTGAAATTAAAACTTGACTATTATGAACCTGAAAACTTGATTTTATTGTTTATAGTATACGAGTAAATACTTTCAACATTCTGCACTTATAAATAATTGTTGTATTAATTTTATTCACATATAAAATAATACAATATTTGTTGTTTAGGTTTTATTCTATTTACAAGTATTAAGATGTGAAAAAACATATGACAAATTAGGAACACCTGTATTTTTCATACTAAAGTCACCCCTTCCCTACACAAGAAAAATTTAAACACCAAACAGATCTCTCAATATCTCCTGAAATTTCAGACCAACCACGTAATTGTGTAAAAGCCACGACCTCAAAGCCAGTTATAATTTATTGCTCAAAGGTCGGACGCGTAAAAGTTCACCATGCACAATAATTGCTTAACAACCCTCCACCTTTTTGTAGTCAAGATGTAACGAACTCCGTATAACAAGCTCGTTACTATATAACAGTCAGCAATCAGCATCCCTCGATGGCGCATCATCAAAGAAACGTAACAACGATGTATATTGGTTCACAATTATTTGATTTCCAACTGGATAGTTTTTTTTATGTCGCATATAATCACCAATTAAAGGAGGGTGAGTAGTTGTTTTAAAATCGGGCGGAACGGATACAGAGATTGCAAATATTTTAAATATATTGATATATCGATATATCGCAAACCAAATATCGATCTAACGACATTATCGAAAAAAAATACCGATATATCGGTTACTCGAATTGTAAAACATTTATCTGTTTAAAATAATTCACTAACTCTTTATGTTATGGCTAAAAATACAATCATGATGTGATGTCACTATTTAGAATAGCCTACTGAATGTGAAAATTAAATACATATATCAACACGAAACTAGTTTTGGTCTGAGGGGTTGAATTTAAAAAATCCAAAACAAGAATAATTATTATTTTAGTTACGAAATAATACTGTAATAATAATTGACGCGTAAGAGACTGCGTTTTTTTTCGAATACTGATGATTTTGATGGGAGAGAATAGCGACAACATTTAGTTATATGACATATCATGCCATATATTGATATGACCGATATTATCAAAAGAAAATATCGATTCTGATATATCGAAATATATTAATCGACATTTCCGTCATATCAGTACATCATTGCATCCCTAAACGAATGATGTCACAAATATGATTTACATGTTGATAGTAAGCTAAAAACTGTATATTGCTTGTTGTATATTCTTTTTATTATTATAAATTTTAAATTTGTGTAGTTATATCACAACTTCCACAAGTTCATTTTCACCTTTATTCAGTAGTAAGACGCCGATCGTAGAGATATGGGCAAATACGAGGGGCGGATGAGTGTAAGCATTGTTACTAACTAAGATCGACTTTTCGTCAATATCCAGGGAACAAGAGATCTACATCTTTACGTGGAATTCGAACTATGTAGTATCGGCCTGATTTTCAGCTATTTGACAAGCCTTATACTCTTTCCTACATTACGTCAAGACTCTGACTACCACTCAAAACGGACACCCAAGACTTCTGTATTAGTATCAACGTTGATGGAAACCATTGAATAGACGTCGTTGGATATTAAGAGGACTGTAGATAGAACCTATAACCTACAATATCCACAACACTTTGTCTCCAAGTAGCTGGGTTACAGTTCTATGCAACGAGTACCGACTTTATGTTACTTATTGTTCTTATTCCTTCCATTAGAGTTAAAGTTTATTTAGAGTACCGGATATGTAGATATACATTATTTGCCTTGGAGTATTTAAATTAATTCAGGTTTGAACATTATGTTTTTCAATGTTGTAACAGTTATTGTCTCTTCTATTCGTTAGCCCACGATTATATTAACAAATCAATGTCCAAAATATTTACTATGTTTTTTATTGATAAATATTTCTGTTTAAGTATTTTTAAAGTTGATTATCATGATTAAATTTAATAACCTTCTATATATATATATGAATATAATTTTATTATTATTTTATTTTTAAACTAAATACCCGATAAAACAAAAGCATTTCCTTATATCTGAGGCAAGGAGGGCGATGATTTTGAGTAAAATAGATGACCCCTATAACCCCCTGTGGGGGGTTATGATGATCATCCCTCCAGGCATTATTGATAGTAATGACGACTTGTACTCATTTTTGGGGTTAATTGCTGACATAAAACAAGCTTGGACAAATGGGCCGTGCTTTATAAAGCAATTAAAAAAATACGCTACTACAAAAAACTTTTTTCTTTATAACTAAATGGCAGGCACTGAAAGTAAGCCTTAAAATATTTAAAAACGATTTCTATTACAGATCATGGTGAGTTTTCAGTGAGTAAATTAAGTATCTTAAATATTTATTGTAAATACGAAATGTGTTGTATATCAAACCGTAATATGCTAATTAAGGAATTATTCATACTAAAAAATAAAATTATGCCTTACGAAGGATTTTATTTTTAAAAGTTTTTTAAATAAAATATTAAGTGTTGTAATTTATTAACTTAATTGTATTTATTATGTACTCGTCATTCAAGTTGATTCAATAGTAATACTATCATGATTTTAAAAAAATACTTTTTCGGAAAAAATTAATAATATTATACAAAACGTCTGCTCAGAATATCACTTACGTTTTGAGAGATAAATAGGGTTTGATGTATTTTTTATTTATCATTATTATTTTTAAAGTAGAGGTCGATCTCTTTAATAACCTTACTCCATCCATCTTCATATATACATATAAATGTGCCAGAAAAAGATTCAGACATATCCTATTGGTTTTTGTGAATCATCAGGAATCTTATTTCATTCTATATATTATGAAAACTATGTTAACATTACTTATTTAAGTCTAACTATTACTGTCAATAGGTATTGTAAACAACCAGCATTACATGTTAAATAGTTCCACGTAGCGGATGTAATAACGTTCCAACTTCCGGTACACGTGTTGTTGGCTGACCACTGCAGCTGTACCTGTGACTGTGTTAATATTGTCAGACAGCATTGTAGAGCTAAGGTTTCAATTATATATTAGTTAGTAAAGGAATTGTTAAAACAAAATGTTAACTATTTCCACAGAGTGGATCTAATAACGTTCCTACTTCCAGTACACGTGTTCTTTATTGAACCACGCATCTCTTCCTGTAACTGTGTTAATATTGCAACATCGAAGAGGGAAGGCCTCAATTTTATTTAGTTTACAAAGAAACTGTTATATGAAGTGTTAACCAGTTCCACAGAGCGGATTTCATAACACTCCTACTTCCGGTACACGTGTAGTTGATCGACCCTTGCAGGTCTTTCTTAACTGTGGTAATATTGCCAGACAGAATCAAAGAGATAAGGTATAAATTTAAATTAGTTTGTAAAAAAACTGTTTTATGAAGTGTTAACCAGTTCTATAGAGCGGATGCAAAAATGTTCCTACTTTCCACACTTATGTTGTTTATTGACTCTCGCAGCTCTTCTTGTGACTATGTTAATATCGCTAGGCATTGAACAGCTAAGGTTTAAATATACAGTATATTAGTTTGTTAATAAACTGTTATATGAAGTGTTGAATAGTTCCCTAAAGCGGATATAATAACGTTACTACTTCCGGTACACGTGTTGTTGGCTGACCTTAGCAGCTCTTTCTGTTACTGTGTTAATATTGCCAGATGGCATTGAAGAAGTAAGGTTTAAATATATATTAGTTTTTAAATAAACTGTTATATGAAGTGTTAAATAGTTCCCTAAAGCGGATCTAATAACGTTACTACTTCTTGTACACTTGTAGTTAGCTGACCCTTGCAGCTCTTTCTGTGACTGTTAATATTGCCAGACGGCATTGAAGAGCTAAGGTTTAAATATATATTAGTTTGTAAATAAACTGTTATATGGATTGTTAACCAGTCCCCTACAGCGGATATAATAACGTTACTACTTCCGGTACACGTGTAGTTGATCGACCCTTGCAGGTCTTCTGTAACTTTGTAAATATTGCCAGACAGAGTCAAAGATATAAGGTATACATTTAAATTAGTTTGTAAAAAAACTGTTATATGAAGTGTTAACCAGTTCTATAGAGCGGATGCAATAACGTTCCTACTTTCCACACTTTTGTTGTTTATTGACTCTCGCAGCTCTTCTTGTGACTATGTTAATATCGCTAGGCATTGAAGAGCTAAGGTTTAAATATATATTAGTTTGTAAATAAACTGTTATATGAAGTGGTAAATAGTTCCCTAAAGCGGATCTAATAACGTTACTACTTCCGGTACACGTGTTGTTGGTTGACCCTTGCAGCTCTTTCTGTGACTGTTAATATTGCCAGACGGCATTGAAGAGGTAAGTTTTAAATATATATTAGTTTTTAAAGAAACTGTTATATGGATTGTTGGATTGTTAACCAGTCCCCTACAGCGGATGTAATAATGTTACTACTTTCGGTACACGTGTTCTTGGCTAACTCTTACAGTTCCTCCTATGACTCTATCAGTATTGCCAGACAGCATTGAGGAGATAAGGTTAAATACTTATTAATTTAATTTATAAAGAAACTGTTATAAAAAGTGTTATCTTGTTCCACAGAGCGGATGTAATAACGTTCCTACTTCCTACACGTGTTGTTGATTAACACTCGCAGCTATTCCTGTGACTGTGTTAATATTGCCAAACAGCTTTGAAAAGGGGAGGTCTACATATAAATTAGTTTTTAAAGAAACTGTTTTGCAAAGTGTTAACCAATTCCGAGCAGCGGATGTAATACAGTTTCTAATTTGACCCTTGCAGTTCTTACGTTGACTGTGCAAGTATTTACTGAAAGCATTGAAGAGGGAGGATTAAATACTTGTTAATAAATAAACTGTTACATATAGTTTTGTCGTATATTCTGTGCGTCATATATTTATAAACAAATAAATATTTGATAGTAACGCAATAGCAAATGAATGTACACTCTTGAAAATAGAAAATCAAGAAACGATACCTCAAACAAAATATTAAAAACTTCTAAAGAAATTACAGCACCAAGAAGAACATATTAACAAATAAAATGACTTACTAATAGTAATCACTTTCTTTTTAGAAAAAACTAACCTTTGAACAAATATTTATGTGACCACTACGTTCAATTATTTTTTACCAAACATCAGAACAGATAATGAATATAAATATTGAAAATATTGGAAAATCCTTGTAAAAGCTCAACCTACAAATTAAAAGGCTTTATTAAAAAGTTTCGAACCACACTTACTGCTCATATTAAATGATAAAGATGAGGTGTTACAGTGCCTATCTGAAACTAACTGTTTTGAAGTAATATTTTTAAGCTTTTAACAAAGACATGTAAATTATTTTAAAGGACTGAAACGTCCTGTTTCATACTTATACTGCTTAAATAAATATGTTATTTTTAACTTACTGAAGTCGAACATAACACCAAACACAGTACCTGAAACAAAACAGAACATAAACCAAATTATCTTGGCATTTCATTTTACAGAAGTCCTATAATTTCAAGTTCTATTCATTACATCATGGTTGTTTATTGGATACACTTTTTCATTTATGCAAAATTACTCCATAGAATGTTTAAAATATTATTTGAACACATTAGAATATTTCCTTTATGTCAAGTTAAGTTTGTAAAGCTGTAGTGACTTTAAATTCATTTTATTTCTTAGGCAATTTACAACACGTAAATTGAAGCTTGATGATGTAATGCAGCGTTCGTTAGCAAAGACTTTAAAGACAATTTAGAGAGAAAAGCTAATGAGACTTTCTGTAGAAAATCAACGACTGTAGAATTGTAAAGACACTACCTTACTTTAGTATAAACATTACAAATCTAACTGCCGTACAAAACGATTCCATTAAGAATTCAAGTGGATCTTGATTGGGCAAATAAAAGATTGTTACAGTCGTAATAAGTTTTGTTAAAACTAAATTAACGTAATTCTTAAAACTACAGGTTTATATTTTTACTACATTGAACATTGTAATAGTATATTATTAAAACTGCAAATGCTTGTTTAGTTATTGCAAAATAGAAACGAATTCTTAAAATTATATGAGTTTTTTAACATAAAGTGGATTTTTCTTATTTATATTTATTTAAATTAAATATTTTAAACGAAAATATACTCCATAGTAAAAAAAATATGAGTAGAAATAATAATAATAAATAATAAAAAAAAAAAAAAAACTAAATATTTGACCAACTAACATCTGACTAAATAGCTAACAATAAGAAATAGTTCGAATAACACAATAATTTAAAAAAGACACTTATTTCTTTATGATAAATTTAACTATTACCAGCCAGCATCTATGGCTAAAAATCATTTTAATATGTTAAACATTTCCGAAACATCTTTTTGACCACTGTTTATGTAATTTGATATTAAATACCGGCTTGTATTGTTTCAAATATTAGTATGTTAAATTGTATTGATTAATTTAGAGAAACCCTCTTGTTAGGAGATTCATTATATACTTTGTGAATGAATCATTATATTTGATTTTAACGTATAAATTAATTATTTTAACCATCTAAATAAATTATTTGTATTCCTGATATTCACTTAGACTTGGATTATATGTTGAGATGAATCCTGATGTATTCATATCAGGATAATAAAAAAAAAAGATTATCCATATCTAAGTGTACAGGTACAGAGAGCCAGTGGTCTAGCATCAATCCCACCGACAACATAAACTTTTTAAGAGTAGTTTTCAATCTGTACTGTACTTATTATCACACAGTTATATTAATAATAAATTTCTGGCTCAGACCAATCTATGGGGAATTGACAGAGAAAATTAAAAAAGAGATCGGCCCCCTTAAAAAAAAGTATACTCCAATTTCTTACGTGATAAAAGTTTGTGTCATTATTTATTAATGGTCGAATAAATCAGTAGTATGCTAAAGAATAATTGAACATTCCTAACTAATTTTGAAAATAATTTTATAAATTCTTTTATTTAGTATAGTTTTTTTTTAATTAGCATAATACGTGTTGGTACATATACAGTATAAGTAAACGTCACACAACACAAATTTATTACAATATAAGCACAAAATGCACAAATATACTACAATACAAGCACAAAATGCACAAATATTATGGTGATCGATTTCGGTGAACCACGCTCACCTTCCTCAGACCAGAGGGATCCCTAATTTGTGCATTTTGTGCTTGTATTGTAGTATATTTGTGCATTTTGTGCTTATATTGTAATAAATTTGTGTTGTGTGACGTTTACTTATACTGTTCTTTTATTTGTATAATATAATGACAGATCTAATATATTATTATATTCTTGTGATATTATTTGCTGTAAAGATAAATATACTGTCTGTGAACTATGCTAGCTTGATATACCTTTACATGGTCAAGTTTTAAAATATTTCACATTTTAATTACTTTAGCTTAGTGTAATCGAATTTAACTGTAAAAGAAGCTACAACAACGAACGAACAAGAATGTTAGTATTTATAACGATATTATTGAAAGAGTAAAATCTTTAATTATTATGCATTTTTATGGTCTCCTTTGTTTTCACTGTTTACTTATAATTGTGGTTAAATTTCGTTTAAATATATTTTTCACCATCATATCCTAGTGATGGTGGCGTACTTTCCTACAAAAAATTTTAACTATAATAGTTATTGATGAATAAATGCATAGCAGTTAAATCATCCAAGAGAAACTGACGGTTTTTCCAGATGGAGGCGAAAAGCACATAGTAAACATGTATATTTCAATATTGTTGATAACTTTCCCCTAACAAATTGGCAGGTGAGCTTTTTATATTTAATAGTGTTTCTGGATAAATATATTTTTTAATAGGTTAGTTAAAATCTTAAATACAGTTTTACTACGTACTAGAAAATGTCAGTGAAATAAGGCTAAATAGTATCTAACTAATAGTATTGAGATATTTTTAAATTAAATCATTCCATATTAAATATTTTTATGCTATAAAAAAAGGTGTAATATAGTATGTAATTGAAATTTAAATAATGATAGGAAATTAAATTTCTTTAGGTTAAAAATGTACCTAAGTAATATTCATTATAATCTTGTTGAAATTAAAAAAAAAAACAATCTTTTATATTTAAAAATCTTTAATAGTGGAATGATTATATTTATTAGTTTTAAATCAAAAGAACTGTAATTATATTTATAAGAATTATATAATATTAGCCTATATCGTTTTGAATTAAAAATATATATGCCCACCAATGTTTATAAGGATATGAATAAATTATTTTTTTTTTTAGGAAAAAAGACCGTATTATAGTGTAATAAGTACGTAGAAAAACGTTATTATTTAAGTTATTTTAAGTTAAAAGAAATATTTAATTCTATACAGTTAAAATTACTACGAGTACTATTAAATTTAATCATTTTACGTTAGAAAATGTTTGCCAGGTTTTAATCAAAATTTTATTAATTTATCGATTGACAAAATCAAATAACGTAGGAATATAATTACAAAAATTAATGGTCCGATGTTACTCACCTGAGGTTTGCCAGACTATTCAATAAGACATACACAAATACTGAATGTCTTCAGGATGTTAACATTTCAAACCACCCTCAGAGAGCTATGAAAGTTACAAATCCAAACGCTGCATGCACTCTCAGCACATCCCATCTCATACATACATATTGCCACCAAACGCAACATTCATGTGCTGAGGACTATAAGAACATGCTAATGCTGCTTTGACTGATCTCCTCCAGTGAATTGCTGAGCGTTCAGAATTTGATCTCTTATATATTGGTCTAGAAACAGAAAAGCCATTGTTGTGATGTTATTTTACTAACATAAGCAGATAATAGTATTATTACTTTTCACATTAGAGATGCCGACATAGCTTGAGTGGATTTCGTGGCAAATATGGATGATTACTTCATTTTAGGATTATAGATTACTCATTTAGCTCTGAAAGAACCATTTATTACTAGCCCAATAGCCAGGGCGACTAGGTGACCAACATCTTTACGTGGAATACAAACCACGCATTATTGGTCTGATTTTAAGCTATTTGACCAGTTTGATACTCAGTTCTCTCTCTCACTCAAAACCCTGACACTGGCTACCACCCAAAACGGACAATCCCATACGTATCTAGTAGTGTCCACATCGATGGTAACCACTGAGTGGGCGTCGTGTTGGCCATAGAACCTGTCTCACCTGTAGTCTCCATAGCACCTTCTCCCCAAGTAGCTAGGTTACAGCACTTAGATAATATTATTATGGATTCTAATCACACTAGTATACGAAGAAAGGAATTGTGAAAGACAGGTTTTTATTGTTAATTTGTCGAAGATTTCCAATGATTCTTGTGTTAAAAATGTTTCTTTATAAGAATTATACATGTTGGTAGAAATACAATACAAGTGGACATCACGAAACATAAATTATTACAATATAAGTACAAAAAGTACAAGTATTATGGTTCGACTATGGTAAACCATTCTCAGACTGGAGGGATTGACAAAAGAATGAAACTGGTGTCCATATACTCTGTAATCTAACCGGCATGAGGTCTCCGACCGCGACAATTGTTAGTATGCAAGTAGAGTTATTGAAGGAAGATACACGTCGATTACAGAAATCGGTAAACATAATATTTTTATGTTTTGTACTTATACTGTAGTAATAGTCAATGTTACATTCACTTGTATTGTTAAAAAAAAGTAACGTTTCGACTCCTGCCATCCTCAAGGTTTACTTACTATCTCATTCTTGATTTCTCTTAAAATTGTCTTTTACAGCTACACAATTTCAGAGTGCATCATATTAAACCGCTTGATCGAGTAAGATTGAGTAAGTCATGGTTATCAGAATCAACTACTAATCAAGTAATTAATTAAAAATAAAACAAAATGAAAAATTCATAAACAGCAATGTTCTCTTATCGTTTATTTAATAGTGCATCCACTTAAAATTGAAATAATGGTTCAATGTAGTCTAGATGTTATATAGACATAAAGTAATGGAGTTAGTCTTAGATTAAAATTAGTTAATTTTTATGTGAATAAGGTGTTAGTATTTTTAAAAGTAATAAATGTGTTAGGATAGAAATACAGAACAAATCAACTTATTCAGCAGAGTGTTCTATCAATCCTCATGATCAATATCGATTTTCAATTACGTAATTTTTGTTATTTAATACTGTATTACAAGTATATTTAATTGTACGTCCTTTTAAAAGTCCCTTATATTAGTCTCATAAGTTTTACTTCGTCTCCGATAGTTTTTAATCAAATTAACAATTAAGGCGGTCCATGGAAAAGGAGCTCATAGGTCCTTTTTACTCATAACGCTTTTTGTCTTCAACATATTGTTGACTGTAAGTGGTAAAGGTTTCGTAAGGAAATTTTAGAAATAATGATTTTTAGAAATAAACATTTTAGAAATCAAAGTTTTATGGAAGCTTGCATCCTAACATTTGTACCAGGTAAACCTGCTGCCTGCACTCTGCTGTTACTTTGCACTCTACATGTTTAGTGTTTGCTATTTAATCAAATGTTATTTACTAGTACTAGGAGAAACCCCTGCATACTTCGTGGTAACCCCATCACTCGCTGCGCTCGTGACTATTTGGACTACGGCCTCTGCAATTGACTTTAGACTACACATATCAGTGGTTAAACTGTATTAAGTATAATCATTAGTAAATTTAACTAAATTTAAATAATTTTTCTTTGAGGGCTTCCAGTGCCTTTCAGGGTAAAAACATAAAAAATAAAAACCTTTTTATGCAACTCCAAATGAGGACTAGTTTTTTGACACCTCATTCGTCAGAGTTTATCAAGAAATAAGAAGGTTTCACATAAACATTGCATCACGTAAATTGAAAACATGATAGATAGCTAAAATATTAAAGCAATATGTAGCTAACAGATCTATTATGTTTAACATGTAAGCTAATAAAGTGTATTGGTACTAAGCTTTAAAGCCTTTCTTGTATTTTATGCTTTTCACAATCGTTCTGGCCATAAAGGGCATATAACTGCCCATTTATTTTTCTTATTTACTTTTATTTTACGTTCTTCAAACGTTACTAATGGCAAATATTAAGTTTACAAAACACAATAGTTTCATTATTATTGTAATGCTGTTATATTTATTAATGAGAAAATGGCGTATTTTCTCATTAATAAATTGGAAGTACATTAAGGTACACAAAAGTAAACATTATACTTAAATTTCTCAAAACACACTTTATGCTTATGTGGCCTTCTTACGTAGACCACCTCAATTGAAAAATAGGTAACAATTAATTAACGAAATCGGTAAATATTTTTACTAATAATTACTGGTCTGCGGAAAATGAAATAACATTTTATTTGTAACTATTGAGGTACTAAAAAATATATATACCACTGCTATATTAATACTTAAATACCCATGACACAAGTCTTGTAGTTAGAGAGGTGCTTATCCAACCACCCAGTTGAGCACTCCAAGGAATTTAGTTCTAGATTTTATCGCAACAGTCACTAGGAGTAGCAAAGAGCCTATCTCACCAATACAAACACAACTTTTCCCCTCCCCTTTGTCTCCTTCACTGTCCCTGTCTTCCGTACCCCACAAATTGGACCAAAGTACCTACCTCCTTATTTATATAAACTGTAGCAATGCAATTGTAATAAATTATATGATCTACTCTATTTTAATTATAAATTACTCACAATAAGATTTGGCTAAAAAGCCAAATCTTATTGTGTATAATTCATTCAACTCCAAATTTGTACAGATATTATTTATAGAAAAATAATTGTTTACCCTTTTTGTTTGTTTTATTTTACAATAAATTTGCCTGTACCTTTCATTCACTGATTTTCATTCATTACCTTTAATTCAACATTTTAGTAAAATATATGGTACTATGTTTTAATCAGTTATATACCTAAAAAGGCCAAATCAACTCCTTTACGTAGCCATACATTCATAATTTTTTTCTTCAAATTTGTCTCCTAACACATTTATTACTTACAAAAATACTAACACCTTATTCACATAAAAATTAAAACTAATTTTAATCTAAGACTAACTCCATTACTTTATGTCTATATAACATCTAGATTACACTGTACCATTATTTCAGTTTTAAGTGGATGCAGTATTAAATAAACGATAAGAGAACAATGCTGTTAATTTAGAGAATAAAGAAGAAGTGGCCATTTATCCAGACCTGAACTACCCTAAAGAGGGTTGCTTTATTTAGTGCTCATCCCCCGGGACCGTTTAGTGCTACAAGTGTGATTGTAGCGCTCCTCTCGCAAGTGTACTGAGACGAGGTACTAAGAACGACAATGTTACATTATAAAACATTAAATACATTATTCAATTCATTAAAATTTAAAAAATGTATTGAAGAGTCTAAATGTCACCAATGAAGTCAAGAATAATTTGATCATTATAATAAAATTTAAAGAGGGCAACTATTTTAAAAAAATAGTTAGTATTAATGAGTTTATTTAATGTATACTATTAGGGAAATAACTCTTTTATTTTAAAGTTTTCTTAAAGTACGTTTTGTCCTAATGTTATAAATTGCAATAAATCAAAGCCCTCAATTTTACACGTAATAAAAAAAGCGACAGTAAATTAGTTGTGTGTTTGGAAGTATGTGTATATACTATACTAGGCCTACAAAAATGCCAATAAGGGCAAACTAAAATAAAGAAAACGCGTAGACTGAAATACATGTACTTATAAGTTTTTTAACGTGATTTTAAAATTTGCTTGTGTGTAATTGTAAATTTTTTTGATAATTCTCGTAGTTTTATAAGTTTTTAACCAAATTGCTCTTACTTTTGGCAAAAGTTAATGGGTCGTTTAGTTTTAAATATAAATTATCTAGTATCTAGTTATATTTTTTGAATAACATACAATAATCAGAAACTTAAACAGAGTTAGTTTCCAGCACACGACTCTGTACTAAAAAAGATCAAGTTATTGCGTAAATGACATAAGATTAAAAAACTAAACACACTTTCATATTGAGGCACTGAACATTTTACATTTAATGTGAAACAAATGGAAATGAAATATTGCAAACAATTTGTTTCCTAAATTTAGTTTATCACCATTTTATTCAGGCTTTGAATATATTTTATGACATATAAAAGACTTTTTTTATTTGTTTCTTACTATGAATTAAGTAATTTTCCATATTTTACTATGTATTTGCTAGTTTTAAAAACACAGCTAAATACATTTCTCTTCTTAATAAAATTTATTTTTAACACGTTGACTGCCAGCGTAGATAATTTGTTGTGTCATCCTGAGCGAGATAATTTGTGTGTCACCGTAGTAAAACTGTATGTCCGCCTGACGCCATGAGGGCCACCGGTGGCCCACGACATACGTGCAGCTGTGCGCCATGTGGGCCACCGGTGGCCCTCGCGTCTTTTATAAATCAAACACAAATTGTAGCGCCATTTTTAGTATTACGTAATTTTGAATGATATATTCTGAAAGCTCATAAAATGTGCTACAAAACAGTCCTCTGGTTTTTAAATAAAGCAACCCTAAATACGTTTTTATATATTTGAACTAGTTTTTACGACATTTAGACAGACTAGTTTCTGTCGGAAAAAGAATCAATGTCACTTACTAAACACCTAACCTCAAAAGCTGATCAGTGCGCGGGAAGAAAATATAAAAATCATAACAAAACAGCTGAAACGTAATATCATATGGCATATGTAAAGTTTTGCCCCCACGCCATGAGGGCCACCGGTGTACCTCATCAATAACTTCACAAAATTGGGGCAAAAGACCGGATGTCGGCTATTTCTATACTCGGGGGGTCATTTCCGGTTGCATGGAACACAGAATTCGGAACAATGAATATTGAACTTTACCGTAGAAACAGCTGTGGCGCCAGGCTGAAAACTAGTGAGGGCCACCGGTGGCCCTCATGGCGTGAGCTAAAATTGTTGTGTGGGCCACCGGTGGCCCTCATGGCGGTCAACGTGTTAAACTGTACTAAACGAACTTTTTTTTAGTAGATAAATTACTTTTAACGTGAAAAACCTTAACCATATTTCACTTAGTTTTATCTGGAATGAATTAGGCTCATAGTTAGATGATAAGTTTTTAAAACGCGATATTAGTACATCGATACAGTGTTCACTGTGATTTCTTGACTGAATATCCGATTACATACAAAACTCAAGTCCTCAGTATTTCTTTGGTGTAGAAGTTTAATCAACGACGTAACTTAAAAATGAACGCCTTATTTTACCAGGTGAAATTAGAGCTATGTAGCTTTTTACAACATTATGAACTGGGGACCAATGGCTTATCTGACTTCCGAACCACCACTAGTAAACGGGTAGGTGAGTTGCATGTAAGGAATAGATTGTTCAACGGTCACCCATTCAAGGAACAGCCACGAATCCAAGTGTTACTTGATGCCGTTATCTTATTGACTTTGTTACCCCTTTGGTTCAATCAGCTATGTATTTTATTTCTACTCCATAATAATTGTAGAGGTAAAACAGCTTTATTTTACTATATAGAGTTTTATAGTGTTTGAATGATTTACATACTGTACCTGTTTGAAACTTGTTCAACCATAGAATATAATATTCTTTTTTTAACAGAATTTACCTATACGTGTTTATTTTTATTATATGATTTTAAATTTACAAAATAAGCCAAGACTAAAAATAACTAGCAACTAACAAACCGATTTTAGTAGTAGTATTTAGTTGACCAATCAGCCTAAAAGGTTTTAGTAAATTAAATATGAATATAATGGCTCGTCACTGGGGACTGGAAGGGGAGGAGGGGGTGGGGTTGAACATAAATGAACTACAACTACGCAACTATTGCTGATTTATTTACCAATTTATTCTCGAAATATTTTAACAATTTACATAGATAAGTGTCACCTGATGAGTTATTAATAATTTCAAAAATAAGGTTTCATTTAGGGGTCAGTTTGTAAGGGATGCTATACTTTCCATATCCAACTAAACCACTCAGTGAGTACAACTTATCGGTATGGGATACCCAAAAAGTAATTTGGAAGAGTAAGAATCACCAGAAGATGAATGTTTAACCTTGTAATCGCACTCCTAGGTTAGGATGCAAGTATTGATTAAATTTTTAAAAAAAAAAAAAGGTTATTGATGGATAATCTTACGTAACATTATTATAATTATATTACCTCTAACTTACCTGACATAAAATGTATTTTAATGGGAGAGATTTAATTTATATTGTTAATCGGAAATTCATTAAATACGACTTAAATATAGCAACGAAATATTCCTATAGTAATTGTGTTCTTTTAATATTATGGAAAATATATTCTGGATACTGGAAATCACCCTTTTCAAACTCTAGTAATTCATCCTCACATAAATTAATTTCAGAGAGGACAGCACTGTAAATACTGTCCGATAGTAAATAAAAGTATAATTTAAGTGCTATTCGTTCTTAATATGTATATTAAAGAACACTTAAAATAATTTTTGGTATATCAATATGAAGAAAAATTATAAAAAAAATACAAATTAGCTTTTGAATTAACTTTAAAATTCCTATCATACTTTCAGTTTAAAGATATAAGGTAATAATAATATATTTTATAAGACATGTTGCATAACTAAAACAGTTATTACATGTGAGCTTTATATAAGCAATTTAAATTGAAATTTTCAAAATTACTCCATTCTGTTTAAAA